>BPTQ01000006.1:247175837-247202402 GCA_019973895.1 Chrysanthemum seticuspe
ATGTGTATAAGAGACAGGTAGTCTTGGGTGCAGGCAGGGGTGAAGACTTGGGAAGGTCAGACTTGGGAAGGTCAGACTTGTCATTTGAATCACACTCTGTAGACCCTTGCTTGGAGGACTTGTCACTGTTAACACAAGAGACAAAGTCATTAGTAGAAGTATTAGGGTCTGGCAAGTCTTTTGACTTTTTGCCATACAGATGGTGTGATCCATCAAAGTCATTAATAGTGGAAAGGTCAATGGGCATGTGCTCACCTCTAATTGGTCCACGAACAGCATGTAGGTCACCTTCTTTCACAAAATTAGCTAGGCCAGCTGGTGTAGTTCTACGTGTGTCATCCCTAGCTTCTAGGCCTACATATTTCTTAAAACCTAAAGCCACTGTAGAATTGGGAGCTTGACTGCTATAAATGAGACTTGCCAACTTATTACCATTCATCATCCACTCATTATTCCTAGCAATTTCCTCCTTAATTTTCTCCTTAAGCTCTAGATTTTCTGACTCTACATCTGCTCTTAACTTTTCAGACCATTTTAACTCATTTGTAGCACATTCGAGATCTCTTTCTAAAACACCTATTTTCTCACCATAAGCTATTTCATTCTTTTGTAACCAAACCTTTTGTCTTTCTAGTGTTTTTAAAGCCTGTTTATAAGCTTCTACTTCCACATAGCATTCATTATATTTTGGTTCCATAATATCATAAGCTTGTTTGAGTTCATTATAACGCTCACTACAACCAAACAAACAGTTTTGTACCTGAGAGATGCCCATCAAGGCAATCTGATCATGCCTATCCTCTGAAGTACAGCCTGCAATCAACCCAACATTATCAGGACCATCATTATCAGACTCCTCATGTAGCTTCCAGTCCACATTGCTATCAAGAGTGACCAACGCAGTTGATCCCTTTGAAGTTCCTGCATCCTTCTGATACTGCTGATAAGTAGAGTATCGTACTTCATCACCAGCTTTCCTGTCTTTGCATTCTCTAGAAAAGTGACCTATCTGTTGGCATGTGAAGCATTTAACCTTCCTTTTATCAAACCTTGCTGGATCGCGTCCTTTGAATCCAAACCGTCTGCCAGCTTTGCGCTCAAAGGTCTTGATATCCATGGAAAGCATGGCTACTTGCCATCTCAGCTTCATCTCTTCAAACTCAAGTGGGTCCACTTGATCAAAATCCTCATAAGCTAGTTCCTGCTGAGGATCATAATCAGCAAAGAAAGATCCAAGAACATCTTCCATAATTCCACTGGATCTAGGAAGAGAGCTTGATGAAGGAGCAGCATTAGATGATGATGGATATGAGCTTGGAAAATAGCTTGACTTTGGAGTAGAGGCTCCAACAAATGCAGTATGACTAGCAGTAGAAGATGATCGAAAAGGGCTTCTAACATCATGTTCAAGAGCTTTAAGTTTGTTATACAGCTCATCAAAGGTCATCATGTCCAAACCACCTTTAGCTTTTAAAGCTATGCTCACATGTAGCCAGGATGGAGGTAAAGACCTCAGAAACTTAGAGTTACAGTCATCATTATCCGGCTTCGCCTGTAACTGATTCAACTGACTTAAGATCTTGTGAAACTTATCATAGCCCTTGTGAATTCCTTCCTCTTCAGAGATCTGAAAGTCCTGAAACTGTTGTCTTAGCATCGACTTCTTCAGTCTTCTGGACTCCTCATTCCCACCGAAATTCGCCTTAATCGCTAACCAGATATCTTTGGCATCTTGCATGAAGTGAAAATCACTCAAGTGATCCTCAGGAATAGCTTGCAGAAGAATAGTTCTTACTTTTGTTTCTCTCTGAACTGCCAGCAACTCTTCAGCAGTTTTGGGAGGAACATTCATCATATTACCAGCAGCATCCGTGGTAGTCCTCTTCAAACTTTTCCCCTTCAAAATCACCTGCCATAGATTCCAATCAATGTTGGAGATCCAGTTTTGCATCTTCATAGCCCAAAGATCATATTCCTCCCTCTTAAGGTAAGGAAACTTAGCATTGCTATTAGACAGACTTAGTTGCTGCAGATGGGTGGAGTTTTGGTTGTTGGTGAGTTCAGTATCAGCATCTGAACCAGGCATGATGTTTTGTTATGGTTGTATGGGTGTTTAGAAAAAGCTTGTCCTTAGTATCGTAGAGACTCTCACGAGGCTCTGATACCACTTGTTGAAACAGACAAAGACCTTGATAGATCTTGAGCTCGTGGATCATTATGTATGCCTGTGTAATCACAAACACCATAAAAGACAATCTCTACTACTAATGTTTATCAGCGGAATATAAACACAAGTAACAAATAACTAAGAACTTCTTGATCCTCTATGGATCTTTTTATTAACTAAAACTGAGTTTTTCCAATCGGTACATAAACCTTTCTAATGTGTTCCTTTTATAGATAAGGAACCCTAAACAATATCGCTAAACCATTTTCCAAGAAACGTATAATCATAAAACTAATAAAGATATACACAATCACTTCCTAATAAAGCTCATGTATATCCACAATAAATAAACTAAACACGGAATAAACACTTCCGTAGAAACTAACTAATCACTATTATACTTCAGCAGAATAAGTCTTCGGCAGAATCCACTTCACTTCAGTAGAAACACTTCGGCATTAATATCAGCATAATCAGACTTTCACATAATTCCCAACACCTACTAGGAGGGAACCGTGGGATCCGTGAAGTCAGAAAGTTTTTGTTTTCTAACTTAAATCACTTTTGCAGGAAATTGTGAATTATACTTGTTTTCTAACCCTTGTTTGCAGTTATTCAATTAACACATAAAGAATTTGACATCCTAAAGCTAGGGGGAGCTTGGTGTCAAAACGATACGTTGCAAAAATACTTGCAACCTTTGATTTAAATTTCATAACTTCCCGTTGCAAATATTGCAATAATCTAGGGGGAGCACACCCGTCACATTGATGTAATCTTTTGCATAAGTTAGTTGCAAATGAACTAGATTAGAATTAGTTTCTTGACGCCCTTACTTAGGGATGGACTCGTCAAGGTGGAGTAACGACGAGATCCTTTCCCGTTACTTGCTCTCTATCTTTTTCTTCTTTACTTTCACATGTTTTTTTTAAAACGATGTGTTGCCTTCTTTCAAACACTTTTTGTTTCGACAAAAAGGGGGAGAAGAAAGTAAAAACTACAAATTTAAACTTTTACGAATTTTAGCTTTTCCTTAAAATAATCTTATGTTTTGTCATCAGCAAAAAGGGGGAGATTGTTAATACAAATAAGCCGTAAAAACGTTTATTTATATTTTATGATCTTCTAATGTTTTGTCGATAACAAAAGTAAGATCATTTTAAGGAAACAAATAAAATACGTAAATGGTTTGAACTAATAGTTTTCTAACACACTTACGCTTTCACATAAAACACTAAAACAAGTATAAGTGATTTTATGATTTAGATACATATGTACAAACAACTAGTGTTTACATATTGGGTTAAACATATACTTAAACTAAGTATTCTAAAATGGGTAAAAACTAAGTGTATGCTAAATTGGGTAAATACAAGTATATACTAAATGGGTAAATACTAGCAAATGGTTTTTGACCCATGGTTTTATATATACCACTTAACCAAGTTCATTGTATCCTTAAGATACATTGTATCTAGAAAAAAAACCATGGATCAACCCATAACCCATGACCCATGACCCATAACCAAAAATACCCATGGGCAAAGAGGAGCGGACCACGGATCCCTAGCTTTGTGCTAGCCGGATCCCTTGTGGTAGGGATCCGTGGGATCCGGGGAAATAGTAGGATTTTTCCTCTATAAATAGTGAGCCATTTCTACATTATATCTTACCCCTCTCCAACATACTTTCTCCCCTGAGTTAAATCTCACTAACCTTAGATCCAAGAGATCTATGTTTGTAGTTTTGTCTTTGTGTGATCTTTTAGGTTCCTCTTAAAGGCAAGATCACCACCTTTGAAGTAGAGCAAGCTCAAGTCCATGAGTTGCCATGCTTCCTCATCATCAAGGCTATTGAATTCCTCTTGTCGATGATCCCTTTCTTTCTTCAAAGAAGTGTAGTATTGAAGACATTAGTGAAAGATGTCTCAAGTGTCAAGACGAAGATATTAGTGAAGGGTGTCTATCGTCTATAGGATAAGCACTTGTGGTAGGTGCTTAGAAGTCAAGACAAGAAGCATTAGTGAAAGGTGCTTAGAAGTGAAGACACAAGACATTAGTGAAAGGTGTCTTGTAGATCTAATCAAAGGCATTAGTGAAAGGTGCCTTAGATGTACATTCGATATGGTGTGTTTCAATGTACTAGATAGACTAGCATTAGATCCAAGGATATTGATGTCCTTGATGATGTTGTAAAGGAGTAGATCTCCTTTGGGATTAGTCGTTGGTGTAGTGTGGTATTAGTTCCTCCATTGCAATGGAACTAGGTGCTTAGCCTAGTACCTAATAAAGGGTAGGCGACGTTGTGAAGGTGTAGTTCACCTAAGGTGTGAAAGAACTCGGTGGTTAGCCTAGCACCGCATAAAGGGTAGGCGACGTTGTGTTAGGTGTGGTTCGCCTTGGTGTGAAAGAACTCGGTATTTAGCTTTGTACCGGAAAAAGGTTAAGCGACGTTGTGAAGGCTTCTCCGCCATAAGGAGATTGGTGTAGTGTTTACAAACTCTCGAGTAGGTGACTCGGGGATTGGAGTAGGGCAAGGAAGGTGTCCTTGTAGCCGAACCACTATAAATACTCGCGTTGTGGTTTTGTGCTTCTTACTCTTATCTTTTCATTACATATCTTTATATGCTTGTTTATCAACATCCAACACACACAACCAAATAGATTGACATAAGTCGATCTAAATAGTTTAAAAGGAAGTTTTAATTGGTAAAACTATTCAACCCCCCATTCTAGTTTTCCACAGGGGGAAGCTGCCAAAGTCTCTCTTTCTCAAAGGCTCGTGTTCTATCTTCTATTATGGAGCCTCGGAAGCTTTGGTGGTGAATGTTTAAGAGATGATGACTTCTATCTTCTTCAACGGGGCTGCTCGATATCCTTATCTCGGTACTCGTGTCATCATCTTCTTTAACTATATCATCTACTCTATCTTTGTAAATATCTGTCAAAAACCAAATACAAAAATATAAAACCAACAAAAGAAAATAAAAATCATAAAATCTACAAAAACCCAAAAAAAAATCAGAAAATTTGAAAAAGACCAAAAATATTGTTTTTCTAAGACATGTCTTCTGGTATCGATAACATCTACGGTCTTAGAAATGTCATTCAATAATGGCACGGGACCATAAATGAAGTTCGAGCAGAAGGTGTAAATATTCTTTTCCAAAACATGTCTCAAACTATGGCTTGCAGTTACCTCAGACTGTAACCCGTGCTTAAAACTATGGTTTGCTATTATTTCAGATAGCAACCCATTCTTCAAAAAGAAAGGAAAGTGTTGCGCTAAACCAATTTTTCAAGTATTTCGTGCACTTATCCTAAAACAAAAAGAGGAAAGTATGTCGAAGGACTGCTGTTCCTACTCAAATATTTTTCCTTAAAAAATTCTTCAGAAAAATATTTGTTTTAACAAAATGGTGGAAAATGAGTTGCATGTAAATCAATCAGTTTCAGAGTTTTCATAAAAATTGAAAACTCAATCAATGACTTCAGCGCTTTTAAACCCTTTAGAAAATGAGTCATTGATTGAGGGGGAGAATGTTTCAAAACTATATCATCTAACGAGCTTTCTTAATTATCCTACGTGCTTAATTAAAAATGATATTTGCATGTGTCGAAGGACTAGGAATTTAGGAGATGATTGTTAGGTTTAGATGATTAGGGTTTGATTAACACATAAACCCCATGCCTTATATGATCTGATTGTTATGTTGAATTGACTTTAATTAGTCGATTGCTGTTATGGGTGATGTCGACCACCATATATCTGTATGTGTGTTTACTAACGTATGCAGGTATATTGGTTATAAGAATGTTCCCGATCCAGATCCCACAATTGAAGATGATTGGATGCCGAAAGGAAAGGGTAATTATATCTTGGGTTGACAAATGAAGAAACGGAGCTTAATTGGACTTCAATGGAGAGTTGGCATAAATGCAACGTAAGAGGTGTCACTGCATCAGCAGATGGTTTTCTTCTAAGTGATTGAAGAAACGGAGCTTAATTTGACCTCAGTTGGCATTAAAATGCAACGTAAGAAGTCTCACTGCATTTGCAGACGGTTTTTCTTCCAACCCTCAGCAACAACATCAAAAGCTTCTCAACCACTAATGTATCTTTGTGCAGGATATCATTTTTAAACAATTTGAATAAAATTGATTAAATTGTTTTGAAAATGGAAAATATTGTTTTGAAAATTAATTGGACTTAATTTTGTAAATCACCGGACTTTATTTTATCAAAACCTAAGTCACTCAATCAACGACTACTGTCATAGATTGAGGGGGAGAGTGATTTAAAATAAAATATTTTCAAACGATATTTCTTCATAAAAGTCCGTTTGTACGTTATAAAGTGGTGATCTAAAGATTTAATGTTATGTCATGGTATGATTTTTCTTTATAATCAAGATCTTTCAAAATGAAATTTTTCCTGTTCTTGTTTGATTGTGAAATTATTTTATTTTACTTAAAGGTCTCTTAAAACAATCATACCTGACACTAACAATCTTTAATGTCTTAAAATGGTCCTTATCTGTCATTTTTCAAAATTAAATCTAGTCACGTCTTTCCCCAAAATTTTCCAAATGATTTAAATCAACTGGGATCACAAATCTCAATTGGTTTGAAATTTTTGATCGGGGGAGAGACCGTGATTTAAATCTCTTGTCTGTTTTAATGGAATTGATTTTAGTCCTTTAAAGGCACTCCTGCCTCCATGTGCCAAACGATTTCAAATATACAATGTACATGTTGAGGAGGAGCATTTATCCAAAAAATCAGAAGAGCTTTTAAATCAGGCACATTTTCTCCCATGTTTTCGAAACCGTATTAAATCACTTGGGATCCAAAATCTCAAAGGGTTTGATATTTTTGATCGGGGGAGAATTTGTGATTTAATAATGAAATTTGATAAAAGGTGATCGTTTTGATTTAATTGTGCAGGCTGCTCTCTCATATGTGCTAAACGCTTTCGAATCTCGAAGCACATATTGAGGGGGAGCATTTTAAAAGAAAATAAACTATTGAGGTACAAAAGCTTTTATGTTTTAACATAAAGTACCTTGATTGAGTTTTCAAATGGTTTTCTTAATGGTTGTTGTGATCTTGGATGTGTTTCAAAAGAACTCTTTCCTCTATGTGATAAAATGATTTCAAATATCCTATGCACATATTGAGGGGGAGAATTTACCAAGAAAATCAAATGGCTTTTTCTATGAAAATTGTGATCAAAGAAAATATTTCAAAGTCCTCTTGCCTCCATGTGCTAAACAATTTCAAGATCATATGCACATGTTGAGGGGGAGCTTTTCTAAATGATCAAAACTATTAAGGTACAAAATGATTTGATCTCGTATCACAAGTACCTTGATTGTTTTTCTAAATGATTTTTCTATTGGTTTCAAGGAAGAATGAACTGTACCAAAAGACCGACCATTTTACTTTATGTATGGAGTTATAAGGATGGTGAGGTTAGGTATTAGTTCCCACGATCCGCCAGAACCGGAGGGATCTACCCAGGGACAATCCACTAGATAGTGTAGAGTCTTTAGGTATGATGAAAAAAGGAGAAAAATGAGATATGGGAAGAGTGCGGACTGAGACTGAGCTAGTACTGGAATAAACCCAACAAAGTTCTAGTAATGAAGTCTCGGTAAGCACTGAAGGGGTTAAAGAATGAAAAAGAATTGAATGTGAAAAGGGTGAAAATAAATAGCCTTCCATTAATTCAACCTTAGGGCAGTAACCGGGTTCAATACATATGCTACTGGTGTTTACTAAGGTAACACTGGTATTGAAGACAAGACGTCATGGACCCAGTGACGCATTGCACTAAACTTCCCAAGCTACTCAAGTTCCTCTTAAAAGGGCTTGTTTCATTCTCACGGGGAACCAACATTATCTATCAACTTTCTTTTAGAGATTGTTGATATTGAAGAAGGAGACCCTCTCCCTAGTCTCCGGCATAGGAACCAAAGGTACACGATTGAGTCTAGAGCTAAGAGATCATCCACAATATCTCATTAGGACACTATATTCTTGAAGACTTGCTGTTTCACACAATGTGGAAAGTAAGTATATATTAAGAGTCCTACGCATTATCCTTGTGGTATTGCCAGAACATCTGAGTGATATGTTAAATATTCACGATGAAGATGGAAATCCTTCTAGAGCCAACATCAAACAAGCTCTTGGTGGGTGACATGTGAAATCTTGCAAAAGATCAAGCTTGTGACAACTGGATAGAAACAATGGGGCGATTCTTTCTTGAATCAACCTTGGTCCAGGATTGGAATTGACGAATACTTTTGGAAAAACCGTTCGATGTGCAAATCTTCTTTTCTCTAGCACGTCGAATGTGTATTCATGTTTTCAAACACAAAAAGTATCTCTGATTGAAAAAATACTTTTGGAAAAACCGTTCGATGTGCGGATCTCTTCTTTTCTCTAGCACATCGAATGTGTATTCCTTTCAAATACAAAAAGTATTTTTGTTTGAAGATTGATCTTTCTCATAAAACCTTCGTCGTATTGCAAAACTCTTTCTTTTAAGCAATACGTGATTGTTTTCAAATCAATTTTTCATCAATCAGTGAATCTCAATTCGCTGGTTCACTCACTCCGTGTTGTCTTCTTTGAGACGTTCCGGTTTGAGAACGGCTAGAACAGTTGCGAAACCATGTCAAGGAGATTCTTAGGAATCCTACCTGATCACAGGTAGTACTTGTACTGATCAACGGAGAACCGTGGGCCGTGTACCTCAATTCAACGAAAGTGATCAAAGACACTTTCGTGTGTTTCATTGCTAACTGTTGTTTGCAGGTACATTTGGACGGTTGCAGCTGATCAGAATTGAGGAGTCAATCCCAAGCCACATGGTCACAACATCCACACTTAATTTGAAGAAATCATGACTGGTGCATATCTACAAAACCTGGCTCTGATATTTTTATACTATGTTTCTGCTACACTGCTGCAAATATCATGAGCCAGTAAAGCTTCCGCTACTCTGATGGAAAGATGTCATGATTGAAAAGTGTGAGCATGTCGGTCCGAAAGTCACAACTTCACATGAAGGCAACACAATTATGGATGATCCAGAGAGATTTGCTGTGGCTGATGATCTCAAAGAAAGCTCGAAGATCATCAAAGATGTGGATCGATTAAAGGCCTCCACTTAAAGTACAATTCAATGCGGACTTTAAAGAATCGCTACAAAAGCACAAAGATGCAGATGTTGAAGAATTCAAGTCTACGAGCTCAAGAACTAAAGACAAAGAAAGAATGCTAGGATGCAAAATGTATTTCATGGGGTGACCTCCCTTAGGGGGAGATTGTTAGGAATTGGAAATTCCATGTTAAAGTGTCGGTCACCCCAATAATAGTCTAGCATATGTTAGCTCGTAGACTTGTAGTTATTTACGTTGTTTAAGTAGTTTACTAGTTAATTAGTAGCGTAGAATAGTTTAGTGTAACACCGTGGAGGAAGGACGGGTCTTTACCCACTGTATACCTGATCCACAGGCCGATAGGAGGTCGTTTTATTCTGTAACTATAAATACCCCTTCCATCCATGGAAGGGGTGGTGCTTCATTCAATCTAACCTTTTACATTTGAGAACCAAGTCTCTAGCAAGAACACCCTCTCTATCTTTCTCTCTCTAAATATGGCAAACATGTATTTTGATCATCCAAGACCACCCGAATCATCAACACAATAATATATCGATCCTACAACACCTAACACAACGTCGCCTACCCTTTATATGGTGCTAGGCTAACAACCGAGTTCTTTCACACCAAGGAGAACTAATCCTATCACAACGTCGCCTACCCTTTATTAGGTACTAGGCTAAGCACCTAGTTCCATTACTATGGAGGAACTACTACCCTTCACAACACAACACCTAATATCAAGGAGATCCACTCCTTGTTACAACATCATCAAGGATATCACCATCCTTGGAAATAAACAAATACTTATATGTATAATGATGCACCTCATCGATTATACGACCTAGGCATTCTTTCCAAATGCTACTTGATTTGATTCTTCGACATTCTTCACTAATGCCTTTGACACAACGCTTGGCACCCATCACTAATGCCTTCGTCTTGACACCTTTGGCATTCTTCACTAATGCTTTGACACGGATGATGAGCACCTTTCACTAATGCTTTCATCTTGACACTTTCGGCATTCTTCACTAATGCCTTAAACCCAACATATATGGAGAAAGGAAGAACTATCAACAAGAGAACCTTAGTTGTCTTGATGATAACGAAGCATGGCAACTCATGGACTTGAGCTTGCTCGTCTTCAAGAAGTGGTGATCTTGCCTTTAAGAGGAACCTATAAGATCACACAAAAACAAAAGACAAACTACAGTAGAAACTCGATAAATTAATACTCGATTATTTAATAAACTCTCTAAGATAATATTTTTTGCCGGTCCCGACTCGGGGATAGGGTGCTAAATTAATAATTCGCTAAAATTATAAGATAATACATTTTTGATAATTTCTTTAGACCTCATATAAAATATAAATTAATAATTCCTTATATATAGCATATTACATGAATGATTTATGAAGGTTTCTTGAAAAATGACTCAATTGTCTTTTGTTTTTTGTTGAAATCAATTTCCCCTTGAATCTCGTCTCTAATTTTCCTTAGCATGGTAAGAACTTCTGGTGTTGTTTTCTTTCAAATTGGGCCGTTCATTTGATATACTGTACATGCATTGTATACAATAATTAAGTGGAAGCTTGAAAGGTGTTTCTAAACTAAGTATTCTACTATAAATTAATAAAATATTAATTAATATATAAATTAATAATTATTAATTTATCGATTAATTAATAACTATTTTAATTAATAAATTTTGGTGGTCCCAAGTGTATTATATTATAGAGTTTCTATTGTACATAGATCACTTAGATCTGAGGTTAGAGGGTTAGAATACTTGGGGAAGTATGTGTGTAAAGTGATCAATAGAAAGGAAGAAATGACTCTCTATTTATAGAGAAAATTCTCTACTGTTCCCCGGATCCCACGGATCCCTTCCACTTGGGATCCGGCTAGCACAAAGCCAGGGATCCGTGGAATGCTCCTCTTTGCCCATGGGTATTTTTGGTTATGGGTAATGGGTCATGGGTTATGGGTTGATCCATGGTCTTCTTTCTAGATACAATGAACTTGGTTAAGTGGTATATATAAAACCATGGGTTATGGGTCAATACCATTTGCTAGTTTTTACCCATTTTAGTATTTACATGCTTTTACCCATTTTAGTATACTTAGTTTAAGTATATGCTAACCCAATATGTAAACACTAGTTGTTGTACATATGTATCTAAATCATAAAATCACTTATACTTATTTTAGTGTTTTATGTGAAAACGTAAATGTGTTAGGAAACTATTAACTCAAACTATTTACGTATTCTATTTGTTTCGTTAAAATTATTTTACGTTTGTTATCGACAAAACATTAGAAGATCGTAAAATATAAATAAACGTTTTTACGGCTTATTTGTATTAACAATCTCCTCGTTTTTGTTGATGACAAAACATAAAATAATTTTAAGAAAAACTAAAATTCGTAGTGGGTTTGAATTAGTAGTTTTTACTTTCTTCTCCCCCTTTTTGTCGAAACAAAAAGTGTTAAAAGAAACTAACACAATTTTTATAAGAAAAGATATGTAAAAAATGTAAAGAGAGCAAGTGACGGGAATGGTACTCATTTTAACTCCCCCTTGACGGGTCCATCCCTTTGAGAGGGCGTCAAGAACATAACATAAACTAATTGTGTTTGCAAATATGTTTGCAAATGGTTCGTCTAAATGACGACAACGTGCTCCCCCTTGAAGATTGCAAAGTTGCAATGGGGTGTCATGAAGTATAGTCCAAAATCGGATTAAGTTGCAAATGTTTTTGCAATTTCGTTTGACACAAAGCTCCCCCTAGCTTTATGGTGTTAAAATCTTCATATGTATTTTGAAAATCTACAAAGTGAAGGTTAGAAAACAAGAGTATAGTACATAATATCCTGCAAATAAAACTCAAGTTAGTAGAAATTTGTGCTTATGTACCACAGATCCCACGGTTCCCTTCTTGGAGGGATCCGTCTAGGTATTTTGGAGGGATCCGGCTGTCTGTTGACAGTTTCTTCAGCAATGAGAGTGTTTCAATCAATGCTAACGAATATGTGAAGTTAGTATATGATATATCAAGCACAACACATAAAGCACATAAAAACTATGGCATATAGATATTCATTCAATAAAAACAAGAGATGATTAACCAAATCTCTAAAACTAAGAGAATGAACTAGCTATATAAGTGCTACTAATGCTAATGAGTTACCCAAACTCTAAATTCAACTAAATGCTTAGTGATGATCAAGGATGAGATAAGTTTTCCTAAACATTCTAAGTTTGAGCTTGTGACTATGATGCTCATTGTAGCTTAGGCTTGTTGACCTCTTCGAAACGTTCGAGGAGGTGATGAAACATGAAACGTCGCTCTTCACGTAGTTCATGTATCAATCTTTCAACATGTTTACAATGATAGCAATCCTTGTCATGGTTTTGAATTTCTTGAAGTGGAAGTTCAAGTGAAGTGGGTTGAGGATCTTCAAATGAAGGAGGAATTGGTGGAGGCTCATTAAGTGATGGTTCTACAATGGGTGGGGGTAAAGAGGCCTCAACTTTCATGTGGTCGGGTGGTAGACTTTGATGTCTTCTCATAATCCAAAATGGACTATTGGGGGGAATGAGAGAGTTTGATATTGGATCAATTGTTGATTCAATATTTTGGTTTTGTTGCCCAACCTTTTCAAGTGATTTTGTTGGTAGTGGTGGAAGGTGAGATGGCCAAAGAGTTAAGTCTTCTACATTGTGAGAATGTGAAGATGATTGTGAGGTGGCTCTAGGCACCAATGATGTTGGTTGAGTTGTGGAGGGTATGTTTGGTTTGGTAGAGTTTGGTGATGAAGTCCTAGTGGGAACTATTTTATTGGGGATTAGTTTGATTGGTTTCTTTGGTGTAGGAGAAATCCTAGCATTAGTGGACTTAACCGGAGATGATTCGGTTGAGGAAACTTCGTGTATGATCCTAGCAAGTTTCTTGGGTGGTTCTTGAGTGGATGAGTTAGCACTAGGAGCCTTTCTCATGATGAAAATTACTAAGGGAGATGGTTGCAATTGCTGATAATTGTGTTTGTGTTTGATGACTAAAGTGTTCTTAGCAATATGGCTTATAAAGAGAAGAGCTTGACAAGTGCATTTAAGACTTAATCCACTAATGTTCTTGGAAATGTGATGATTAACATGCACAAGGTTGAAGTTCAGAGTTTCACTGATCTAGGAATTCATTTAAGATGAGATGGAGTGTTTGAGTTAAGAAGATGAGTTGAAATGATTGTTTTAGCAATGTTTGACATAAACTGTCACCCGGATCCCACGGTTCCCTTCTTGGAGGGATCCGGCTAGGCTAATCTCAGGGATCCGGCTCTCAGCAGTTATGACAGGTTTGAAATGAGGTTTCTAGGAGCTAAAGTCTATCTCATTTTGAATGTTTCAGTTCTCCTAAGTGTTTTAAGATGAAAGGGTACTTGAATGATCAAAGGTAATAAGTGTTATAGCAAATGATTGCTTCTTATGGAAGGAGGATGAGACAAGATGACTACCAATGGATGTCCAAGGATAACACTAAGAGTTTTGGTGGTGTCAAGTCATAATAAATGATCCTAGTGATCAGATTTAAGCTTGAGGTGATATTTAGAAAAATTCTTAAAAATCCCAAGAATTGAAAAACTAATTTTTGTCTCACTTTGAGATAAAAAAATGACTAGAAACAATTTCTTAAAATTGTTTAATTTGTCCACTTATGTGTTTTGGGAGATGAGAAATAGTTCGTGAGTATTGAAGCGAAAATATGGTGAGTTTTGATGTGTTGATAAATCAAGAGTTATTTTGACTAAGATCTTAAGTAAGCCTTTAGTGAGTCTAAGCCTTTCTCATCTTTTGAAGTGGTTCTAGTTGGATTCTAAAAATATGTGCTTAGCTAATGTGATGTTATCTAGAAAGTTATCTTGATGCAAGGAATGCTGTATTGCTGATCTGATGTCACGGATCCCACGGTTCCCTCAAGGGAGGGATCCGGCTAGGCTAATCCTAGGGATCCAGCATCTGCAGATCAGAATCATCACAGAAATGATGTGCAGATTTTTGCACACTAATAAATCTATAAGCACAGAAATAGGAACAAGCATGTTATCATAAAACACCACTTATAAAAACATGATAAAGTAACAATATCCAAGTTACCATAAATCAAAAGTACTAAAACGTAATCATCCATAAGATAAAGAAAAATAAGCATATTCCTATTGTCTCTTTCGTCAATCTTTTCTTTTCCTTTTTGACGGCTTAGTGAGGTTGTAAGCAAGGTTTTGAATCATGCCCTTCAATTGTTTAAATTCCGTGGTCTCGTTTGGAATGGTTGGAAGTTGTTCGTAGTAGTCAAAGGGTTCCAATTTGATGTTGGTTATGGGATCGACGTCTTCCTCATCTTCTTCTTCAGCGGCCGAGGAGTCCGAGAGAGCTTCAGGTTTCTCTCCATTGACCATGAACCGTTTAGAGGGTTGTTTGGTAAGAGGTACCATGACGTGATCGGAAAGGTAATGATCATCGTTGATAGGAGATGGTTGCAATGCACCAACATACTTATAAAGTCGTGTTAGGAGCATACCATACGGAAGTACCATGTTGGAAGCTTTGAATACCCCAGCCATTCTCCTTACCATGTAATAGGCAAGATTAAATGGCCTTTGGTGGGTAAGACAATAGATCATTTGCACAAGACATGCATTTGGATGATCTTTGTTTCCAACTAGGCTAATGACGTTTTCCCTAAGGATTTCTTCCCATTTTCTAAATATGGGATGCATTTCGAAAAGTTCCATTTGAAAGGGATCACGGTGAATGAGCTTTTTGTTACGGTTGTAACGGGATTGGCCGGTCCTAACTTTGAAGATAGTATCTCGAATGGTTTCGGGATCGTCAAGAGGAGTGTTATAAAGAGGCTTAGGATCAAGTGCAAGGTTTTGAGCGTTAATTGCCCAGTCTTGAGAGTACATATAAATTCCTTCACAAGGAATGCGAAGAATTTGAGCAAAGGTGTTGAGAGGAAGAATAAAGTTTTGTTTGTTGATGATGAAGGCGATTGAGATGCTATTATCGGTGTTTCTAATGATCCTAAAACTTTTTTAAAATTCAAAAATGAAGACCGGACAAATTTGTTCATCTATGTCAATGAGACAATCAAAGTTGATTGTCAAGAAAACTTGACGAATGTCGGTATCTTCAAGAGAACATTCCTTGATTACACGACCTTCGTGGATAAGTTGTTTTACAAGGCTTTTGAATATTTTACGGTCGGTTTTGGTCAATCCCTTTTTACGATAGAAATGAGTAAGGTAATGGACGGTGTCATGATGATCTTGTTGAGTGGCTTTGGGCATGGTTGGTCCAAAAAATATAAATTTTCAATTAGGTAAGCTTAGTTGGGATGGGTTTATGGTTTTGATTTGTATTAACAATGTTGTGAACATAATGTGATTTTGTTAAAAACCCCTTTTTCATGATTAATTTGAAAAGCCCTAATTGACTTAATTGATTAGAAATTAAGAAACCATAAACCCTAGGATGAGGATGATGAAAATCAGAACAAGTTAATGTAATTACTTACAATGGTGTTCTAGGAAGGAATACTTGAAAGTATGGAAGTCAATGAGGATGAATTATGTAGCTTAGTCGTTTTTGTGTTGTGTGAATAGAGGGAAAAAGATCAGTGGTGATTTTTTGAAAGCGTATAGCTGAGTTCTATTCCACGGTTCCCCGGATCCCTTGTATTTGGGATCCGGCTAGTACAACTAGAGGGATTCGGCTAGTACAACTAGAGGGATCCGGCTACTGTGGACAGAAAAAGGGTTGTTTGGCATTATTTTTTATAACTAGCTTAAAAAAAATAGTTTAGATGAATGATGGGTTTTGATGAATCACATATCGAGGGTTCATATGTGACAACGGTGTTAGTTTGACGAATCAAGAGGAATACTATTCCTGATGATGAAGGAGACGGAGAAGTGACGAAAGAGACTTTTTATGATGCTATTAATTTTTAAACAAAGAAAACTATGAAATAAATTAAACTCGCGTAACCTATCTAATGAAAAGTAAAACATACCTCAATGCTTCTTGGTTTGGCATAATACCAAAAAAAATACTTCATGAGCTTTTAAAGTAATCCTTTGTACTTGGTGTACATAAGTTATGATTACTTTTTAGATCCTTCGTTGAACGTTGACTTCATTATTCTTTGAATAGAAATGAAGATTTTTGGAGAGATTCTAGCATGAAGATTTCTTAAGAGAAAATTGTTAGAATGATCTATCAATGTCCAACAAGATGATTTAAAAGAGGTATGACCCTTTAAAAAAAATCCTTCTTTGTAGTTTTCAAACGTACACGGATCGTATCAAGTCTTTAAAGTACAACATACTTTAAGAAACTTGGTAACGAAGCTCTGATACCAATTGTGGAAAACTAGAAGGGGGTTGAATAGTTTTACCAATTTAAAACTTCCTTTTAAATATTTAGATCGACTTATGTCAATCTATTTGGTTGTTTATGTTGGACGTTGATAGATAGATATATAAACGTGTAATGAAAGATAAAGAGTAAGAAGCACATCACCACGACACAAGTTATTTATAGTGGTTCGGCTATAAGGACACCTTCCTTGCCCTACTCCACTCCCCGAGTCACCTACTCGAGAGTTTGTAAGCACTACACCAACTCCTTATGGCAGAGAAGCCTTCACAACGTCGCTTAACCTTTTTCCGGTACAAAGCTAAATACCGAGTTCCTTCACACCAAGGCGAACCACACCTAACACAACGTCACCTACCCTTTATACGGTGCTAGGCTAACCACCGAGTTCTTTCACACCAAGGAGAACTAATCCTATCACAACGTCGCCTACCCTTTATTAGGTACTAGGCTAAGCACCTAGTTCCATTACTATGGAGGAACTACTACCCTTCACAACACAACACCTAATATCAAGAAGATCCACTCCTTATTACAACATCATCAAGGATATCACCATCCTTGGAAATAAAAAAAATACTTATATGTATAACGATGCACCTCATCGATTATACGACCTAGGCATTCTTTCCAAATGCTACTTGATTTGATTCTTCGGCATTCTTCACTAATGCCTTTGACACAACGCTTGGCACCCTTCACTAATGCCTTCGTCTTGAAACCTTTGGCATTCTTCATTAATGCTTTGACACGGATGATAAGCACCTTTCACTAATGCTTTCATCTTGACACTTTCGGCATTCTTCACTAATGCCTTCAACCTAACATCTATGGAGAAAGGAAGAACTATCAACAAGAGAACCTTAGTTGTCTTAATGATGACGAAGCATGGCAACTCATGGACTTGAGCTTGCTCGTCTTCAAGAAGTGGTGATCTTGCCTTTAAGAGGAACCTAGAAGATCACACAAAAACAAAAGACAAACTACATAGATCACTTAGATCTGAGGTTAGAGGGTTAGAATACTTAGGGAAGTATGTGTGTAAAGTGATCAATAGAAAGGAAAAAATGACTCTCTATTTATAGAGAAAATTCTCTAATGTTCCCCGGATCCCACAGATCCCTTCCACTTAGGATCCGGCTAGCACAAAGCCAGGGATCCATGGAACGCTCCTCTTTGCCCATGGGTATTTTTGGTTATGGGTCATGGGTCATGGGTTATGGGTTGATCCATGGTCTTCTTTCTAGATACAATGAACTTGGTTAAGTGGTATATATAAAACCATGGGTTATGGGTCAATACCATTTGCTAGTTTTTACCTATTTTAGTATTTACATGTTTTTACCCATTTTAGTATACTTAGTTTAAGTATATGCTAACCTAATATGTAAACACTAGTTGTTGTACATATCTATCTAAATCATAAAATCACTTATACTTGTTTTAGTGTTTTATGTGAAAGTGTAAGTGTGTTAGGAAACTATTAACTCAAACTATTTATGTATTATATTTGTTTTGTTAAAATGATTTTACGTTTGTTATCGACAAAACATTAGAAGATCGTAAAATATAAATAAGCGTTTGACGGCTTATTTGTATTAACAGAATTGTCTTCAGTGTTACTGATCCAACATGCATTAGTGTATCCTTCCAACACTGAAGGATAGCCTGTATATGAGAGACTATAATCCATAGTTCTCTTCAAATACAGCTTGTCAGTGATGAGCACTAGGATTACTAGTATACCTGCTCAATTTTCCCACTGCAAAACCAATATCAGGTCTTGTACAAGTCATGGCATACATCAAGCAGCCAATTACCCTAGAATACTCAAGTTGAGATACAGCTTTGCCATTATTAGGCATCAGCTTCTCACAAGTATCCATAGGTGTACTCACTGGAGTACAATCAAAGTAATTGAATTTCCTCAACACCTTCTCAATATAATGAGACTGAGAGATAGAAATTCTTTTACTTTCATGTTTAATCCTTATACCAAAGATAACATCAGCCTCCCCCATGTCCTTCATGGAGAACCTTGATGACAAAAATTCCTTTGTCAAGTCAACCTGATTTTGGTCAGTGCCAAAGATCAACATGTTATCAACATATAGACAAATGATGACTCCTTTACCAGATTCATCAAATTTGCTATATACACATTTGTCAGCTTGGTTAAGAACATAACCACTAGACAAAACCACTTCATCAAATTTTTGATGCCATTGCTTAGGTGCATGTTTTAGTCCATAAAGAGACTTAATCAGTTTACACACCTTGTTTTCATTACCAGGCATGATGAAGCCCTGAGGTTGGTTCATATAAACCTCCTCATCCAATTCACCATTCAAGAAAGCTGTCTTCACATCCATCTGATGAATAATCAGATTATGAATTGATGCCAAAGCAATCAGCAATCTAATGGTACTGATACGAGCCACTGGGGCATAAGTATCAAAATAGTCAATTCCTGACTTTTGTTTAAAGCCCTGAATGACTAGTCTAGCCTTGAACTTTTCAATAGTTCCATCTACCTTCATTTTCCTTTTGAAAATCCATTTGCAACCCAAAGGTTTGCAACCAAGAGGTAGATCAACCAACACCCAATTGTTGTTGCCCCTGATGGAATCCATCTCATCATTGATTGCTTCTTTCTAGAAAGCAATATCCTGGGACTTCATTGCTTCTTCAAATATTTTGGGATCATCCTCAATAATGAAGCAATAGTAGTATTGGTCAGAGACCTCATCCCTTGTTCCTTCAACTAAGTATAGTTGAAACTCAGGTCCAAATGACTTTGGATTCCTGACTCTTTTGCTCTTCCTGAGCACAGGTTTAGGTTGTTGAACCACAACCTCATCAGGGACCACTGATGGTTCATAATCAGGGACCTCTGATACACCAGTGTCATGAGTTCCATTAGGAATCCTCATACTTGGTCTAGGGACTGATGAGAATCTATTCTCATCAAAGTTTGCATCCCTTGATTCAATTATTGAGTTAACTGAAACATATTCATTAGGTTCAATTACATAGAACCTAAAAGCCTTGGAATGCTCAGCATATCCAACAAAGATACAGTCAATGCCTCTTTCACCCTAAGTCTTTAGCTTTGGATCAGGGAGTCTTACAACAACCCTACAACCCCAAACCTTGAGATAGTTCAGGTTGGGTTTCCTTTTACTCCAGAGTTCATAAGGGGTAACCTTGTTCCTTTTGTTGGGAACCCTATTTAATAAATAACAAGCTGTCAACATAGCTTCACCCCAGAACCCTTGACTCAGTCCTGAATAGGACAACATGGAGTTAACCATCTCCTTTAACACCCTGTTTTTCCTTTCAGAAATACCATTTTGCTGAGGAGTATAAGGGGCAGTCGTTTCATGGATTATACCAACATACTGAAAATACAGAGTATCCATGTACTCACCTCCCCTATTAGTCCTTAATCTTTTGATCAAAGACCCAAGTTGTAATTCAACTTCAGTTTTAAATATTTTGAATTTATCTAATGCTTCATCCTTAGTATGTAACAAATAAACATAGCAAAACCTAGAAGCATCATCAATAAATGTCACAAAGTACTTCTTATTCCCTAAAGATGGAGTGGCATGCAAATCACACAGGTCACTGTGTATAAGCTCCAAGAGCTTAGTCTCACGATTAACACCCTGAAAAGGTTTCTTAGTTATCTTGGTCAACATGCAAGTTTTACACCTTTCAGTGTCCATGTCAAATGTTGGGATTAACCCATCCTTAGACATATCTTGCATTCTCTTATAGTGAACATGGCCAAGTCTAGCATGCCAAAGGGTAGAGTCAGACGGGTCAGAGGTGGTCACAAAAGCTGAATTTACACTATCAGTGGCAATATTAAGCCTGAACATTTGATTACATAAGTAACCAAAACCAATAAAAACACCACACTTGGAAAGCACAAATTTATCAGACTCAATAACTTGTTTATAACCATGATTATTCAAAATACTACTTGAAACCAAGTTCTTCCTGATATAAGGAACATGAATAACATCAAACAAAGTTACAATCTTTCCAGAACTAAATCTAAGATCTACACAACCACGACCATGCACCAAGGCTGTTGACTCATTTCCCATGTGAAGAATAGAACCATCATTCAGTGACTCATAAGTCTTGAACCAGCTTCTATCTTTACACACATGAACTGTTGCACCAGAGTCAACCCACCACGCAATATCATCATCCTGCACATAATGAGATTCAAATACATATGTAACATAATAAATCTGAAGAGACTTATTAACCATATTCTGACCTTTCAGTGAGTTGGAAGAACCACCACTCCCTAAACCATTAGTGCCTGATCCATTGGCTTTACCACCAACTTTAACACCCTTGCAATCCCTTTTAATGTGACCAGTTTTGCCACATTTCCAACAAGTAGGTGTTGCCTTCTTGAAAGGATCTGCCCTTGTGTTGTCATGATATTTGCGTTTGCCTTTATTGTCATTGTACATGGTGGAGTTGTTATGCTCCACCATATTGACAACAGATGCACCAGCAGCATTGCTACTCTTTGGCTTGTCATTATCCTGCACCTTGAGAGATTCCTCAATGCGCAGATGATTGCCCAACTCAACCAGAGTTAACTCCTCTTTATTATGTTTCAAGGTATGCTTGAAATATTTCTAAGAAGGAGGGAGTTTGTCAATGACACAAGAGACTGAAATAGACTCATCCATGTGCATATTATGTTTTGTAAACCTTCCAAGTATACCAAGAAGTTCATTGTATTGTTACATAACTGGTCTTGAATTAGTCATTTTGTAATTTATGAAATTACTAACAAGGAACTTTTTACGTGATACATCCTCAGCCATATATTTGGCATCCATGGAGTCCTACAGTTCTTTGGAAGATTCAATGTTCTGATAGATATCAAATAAAGAATCAGACATACCATTGAGAATTAAACCTCTGCAAATGTAGTCATTATTCTCCCATTTGCTCCTTCTCCTAATGTGCTCCACTGTAGCATCATCCCCATCATCAGGAATAGGTGTGGTTAGCACATACACCACACTCATGCTTGACAACAAGAAGTGCATCTTCTTCTGCCATCTCCTAAAGTCCACCCCTTCAAACTTATCAAGCTTGGCAAAGTTTGAAGCCATGTATTTCATTGCAGCAGCAACCATTGATTATCACAAATAGTTTACTTTGATTGTCGAGGGGGGGTAACTCCCAGAACAGGGTAAGATAATCAATAACAGTAGCAATACCACTATGTGGTTACCGGATATCACTTGGAATCGTGTGATCAATTTCCAAAGTAAACTATTCGACCCTAATGCTTGGGTTACACGAATATCTACTTGGGATAAGACCAAATGTAGTTATAGAATTAGGCACAATTCAATAACCCTTTTGCTTAGAAGTGTTAATAGTTTTCTGTGTGTCTTTCATGCATAATCAGATCTCCTATTTATAGGAGATTACTCTTAGCTAGTCAAATGGAATTATGAGTATTAATCGGCCCATTAATAGCCTCATAATTATCCCCATTATAGCCGTTAGTGGTTACATGACCAATTAAACGTGGTCATTAAGCAGTTGTAACTGCCATTTAGCAGTACTTTAATAGCACTAGCAGTACTTTCCACTAGCAGTACTTTCATACTACTAGCAGTTGTTAGGTTCCCATATAGTAACACAAGCATAATAGATAAAGGAGAGATCGGTTGAACAATACCAAACACACACGTATGAATAATAAGAAGAGTTATGCGTAGAGTATGAAAGATAAATTGAACAACCAACCTTCAATAGAAGGTTTACAAGAGGTATTTATAGGGCAAGGAGCTAGGGCAACACATCTAGACTCCTTCCCTTCTTATGGGCTTGGGCCAAGGCTTATGGGCCTTCTACATAAGCCTTAGCTTAATAACAAACAAAAAGGCCATATTAAGCTAACTATTACATATGAATCACTAACACTTGAATTAATGTTTAGGAGTGATTCCAACAATCTCCCCTAAGTGTTGGTGATGAATGAAAGAGTGATAAACGTTGTAGGTGCTGATGTAATAGTAGCTTTGACATCTTCTGACATTCTTCTTTCTTGTGAGAAGAAGTGTTTTAATTCGAACAATCTCCCCAGTGTAGAGAAATTGTTTCCTTTGAAGTATTCTGCTTTGACGTCATCATTTACTTTGTTCTTTGATCTTTGTTCTTTGTGATGGTAGTGATAGTATGTTGTTGTTGTCTGCATCAGGTCTGCTTCGTTGCTTCAGTGTCTCCACGTCTTTCTTCAACATGCTCAAACGCTCTTTGACGTTGGATTTTAGTCTGATGAAGTTCTCTTAGTCTTTAAACTTTGTAGATTCTTTGACTTGACGAAGAATCATTCTGACTTTGTGTTTCCTTTTGAGAGAACTTCCATTAGTGATGTTTGTTGGTATGAGTATGTGAAGAATCTGCACGATCAGTCCGCTCCAGAGCTTCCATAAGAAGAAAACATAAGAAAGGTTAGTAATAAGAGGATTCCGGCACTTACAAGTTCGAACTTCGAGAGTGTTAACAGCATAGTGTGAAAACCCAACTCTAATTCTCACAAAGGCCGTTCCAGAACTGGAGTCCCACAAGTGAGATAACGCGATGTACCGAAGTACATCTACAGTTCAGATGAGTCGCTAAGGTACACCGAAGCATCACGTGACGACTATAGACCGTTTGAGACACACTAAGCGTAATCCACAGGGAGTTACCGAAGTGACCTGCTGTCAGGGCTGTTTGATGTTGACCCTGGCAGGAGTTTCCATTCAATCACTGAGGATCACAATTGTGAACCTCTCATAAATGTTCTCGACAGATTGCTAAGATCTGTGAAGGACACGATAAAGTATCACTTGCGTCCTTGTTGTTGAACGACAAGCGATGAAATGTCAAGTGTACCTAAGAGATCTTTTGATGAATCTCATGGCCCTAGACTCTATAGTGCGTTTTGGTTTTCCTGAGCGGAGACTAGGGAGAGGGTCTCCTTCTTCAATATCAGCAATCTCTAAGAGAAAGTCGATAGTACACGTAGGGTTCCCTGTGAGAATGAAACAGGCTTCTGTTGAGAGAAACTTGAGTGGCTAAGAAGGTTTAGTGCATGCGTCACTGGGTCCATGACGACTTTTAATCTTCAATATCGGCGTCATCAAGTGACCACCAGTAGTATATGAATTGAACCCGGTGTCTGCCCTAAGTTGAATAATCTAGAGGGCTATTTCTTTTCACCCTTTTCTTTGCTTTTCTTTTTAATTCTTCAACTCCTTCTTTCTCTGATTCTCATTTTCTCCTTTTTATAATCATACCTAAGGACTTCTAATTCTAACTATTGGTAGTGTCCTTGGGTAGATCCCTCCGGCTCTGGCGGATCATAGGACGGTTATTCCTAACCTTAACCACCTTATAACTCCATTGCCATAAAACCATTTTCATGAAAATCTCTAGCAGTGTTTGTAAATGAAAACCATGTTTGAACACTTCAAGAGTTTTGGATTTTCAGAAATACTCCCCCTCCACATGTGCTTAATAATTTTGACAGAAATCTGTACAGTGAGGAAAGAGCGCGCACTTTTTGAATTGATCAACTCAAGATAGACAATTCCTTGCGATACACGATTACGTTGCATAGTTAAAGAGATACATTGTCAGCTTTTAGGTGACAACTAGCTCTAATAGCTACCTTGAAGATGTGGACAACCCCGAAAGGTTGTCAAACCCGTCAAAGTTCATGTCTATCAAGAGCTTCTCGAATGGGTACAATTTACTTGGATAAGTCTTGGAAGACAAATCTTTTCAATGTATGACTGTTCAGATCTCGTCAATTCATGGGTTGAAGTCTTTTCACACGTTGATTCAATAGCGAAACACAACATATTTCTTATCACATAATTTTTCTCCTCCTAAAAAATGGCATATAAATATGTTATTTTTGAAGAAATGTTGAGAATAAATACGACCATTTTGAGTTTTGTGGGAAGATTACACGAAGAACAATTTGTGAACAAAGTTTTGATCAAATACTCCCCCTCAACAAGTGATATTAACGGTTGAGGTTTTGAAAAAAACATAAGGGGAAGTACTTGTTCTTTTGAGCAAGACCTTTTAAAATTGAAAGGTTTGATAAGTTTTACTCAAAAGTAAGAAGCTTTCGCTCCTTTTATAAGGATTGTGGCACTGAAGCGTACCACAGGGTCCTTTCATTACAAGTACGGGTTGTACACTGTTATGTGTGCACAAACCATAGTCATTATAAAATCACACATCCAAATTAATATGAAATTGAAACAGTTTAAGGGGTACCAGGTAGTCCATCAATCTTTCCAGGAATGCGAACAGGGCGTTGATAGCCTGTGAGAGTAAGCCTGGGACGACCACCTACGAAGCTCTCCAGAGTTCTGAACTGGTCCCTTCTGTACAACCTTTCATCGATCCTAGTGATGATCCTCTTAACATCCCGTCTTTCTTGAGAATTCCATCGCTTTGGAGACCCAATGCCTTCATGTATCGCCTTCAACCTATAAGCCAAGCCATCCCTGACCTTCTTCAATGTGTGATCCCCAAATTTGTGAAGATCTCTACACGCCATCAAGCAGTTGCATTGTAGTTCACTATGGTAAACTATTCCGAATGGTTTGCTGACGAGAGTGTATTGTGGAAGCTGGTTGATGTCAGGAAGTTCTAGCTGAGGTCTGGTGAGGTTGACACGAGTCTGATACGATTCAACAGCAAGTTGTAAATCTTCTACACGTTCCTGGATCACTATGCTTCTGATGAAGATGAGCAAGGACTTGATGTATTCACGTTGAATTTCAGTCGAGAATTGTCTCATTCTTCCCTGAACCTTGGCAAGATACAGATCTTCAACGTCGTTGAGAGACAAGTTCTGAAAGTCCACTTCACAGAATTCATAGTCCCTTTCGTCTTGTCCTTTGACCACGATAGTCTTGAGGAAGGTGTAGTCCCATTTAGACGAAAGAGTGACATGCTTAACAGCAACGATCCCTTTATCACTGTACACTTCATATTGAGACTTTTGAACCTGGCAGCTTTTGTAGTAGATTTGTCGGCGTTCCGGCCAATGGTGAATCCCGTACATTGCATCAATGTCATACTGTTCCACGCTATTGGAAAACATGTGGGTAGCCTTTTCTTCGATGGCTATGCAGTTGGAGTATATGGCTGCCGGGAACGGAAGTGTAAGTGATGTAGCGTATTTCTTTGAACCATCGCTACCGTGTAGAAGAAATTCCAAGTCATTGTTGAAGAAGTAGTGAAATGGAATCTTAGGTTGATCTGGTTGGCCAATCGTCGGTAGAGGTTTAAACCAATCGGTGTAGTATGGAGCCTTGTCTATTCTGGTGAAGTCGATGTTTGCTTTAGGGTTGAGCTAACCAAATTTGGAGATGGCTGCTAACCGGTTGGTCTAGTTGGATTCTAAGGTAAAGTGATGAAGAAGTTGTTACTGAACCTTAAAGAAGATGTGCCATCGCTACCAAGTTTCTTTATGCGATGTAGTGAATGTGAAGGCAAGGGCCGTCGGTATATGAGGTTGACGTATCGGTAGCTTCTTTTCCGATGGGTGTACAAAAGGTTATCGCACCTTGTCATACTGTAACTACGTTACATGCCCTAAGTGGTAACCGGCCTTGCGGCTGTTTAGATGATGTTTTCGACGGTCCAAGTTTTCAGAGTTATACTTCACATGTCACTATTTCCCTAGCAACGACAATTCGTACAGTGAGAAA
>BPTQ01000006.1:247202412-247315070 GCA_019973895.1 Chrysanthemum seticuspe
GCAGAAACCGGGTTCACTTCATATGCTACTGATGGTAACATCGGTATTGAAGACAAGACGTCATGGACCCAGTGACGCACTGCACTTCAACTTTCCAAACCACTCAAGTTCCTCTTAAAAGGACTTGTTTCATTCTCACGGGGAACCGACATTATCTATCGACTTTCTCTTAGAGATTGTTGATATTGAAGAAGGAGACCCTCTCCCTAGTCTCCGGCACAGGATCCAAATATGCACAAATTGAGTCTAGAGCCACAAGATCATCAATAAATCTCATTAGGACACTTTCAATGAAGACTCTCGGTTTCACACAATGTGGAAAGAGAGATTATATCTTGAGTCCTACGCATTATCCTTGTGGTATTGCCAGAACATCTGAGTGATGTGTTTACATATTCACAATGAAGATGGAAAGCCTTCTGGAGCCAACATCAAACAAGCTCCTGGTAGGTGGCATGTGAGATCTATTATATAGATCAACCATGTGACAACTGAGCAGAAACAATGGGGCGATTCAATTTCTTGAATCAATCCTGGTTCAGGTTAGGGATTGACGGATACCTTTGAAAAACCGGTCTTTGTGCTTAAAAACTCTTTTCTTTAGCACATCGACCGTGTACTCATTTTTCAAACCAAAAGGTATTTTTATGATTGATAATTGATTTTCATTAAAACCTTCGCTGTATTGCAAAACAATTTCTATTGAGCAATACTCGATTGTTTTTCAAATATCTTTTCATCAATCAGTGGACTTAAATTCGCTGGTTCACTCACTCCGTGTTGTCTTCTTTGAGACGTTCCGGTTTGAGAACAGCTAGAGCAGCTGCGAAACCCTGTCAAGGAAATTCTTCGAAATTATACCTGATCACAGGCAGTACATGTACTGATCAACGGGGAACCGTGGGCCGTGTACCTCAATTCAACGAAAGTGATCAAAGACACTTTCGTGCAATTTGTTGCTAACTGTTGTATGCAGGTACGCCCGACGTGTGCAGCTGATCAGAATGAAGCGGTCAATCCATAGCCGCATGCTCACTTAACACATTCATCTCAAAAGAAATCATGATATGTGCATCAATGACTCTGATATTTTCACTCCATGCTTCTGCTACGCTGCTGCCAATATCATGATTCTACAAATGCTTCCGCTACTCTGACGAGAAGAATTCATGATCCAGATTGTGAGCATGTCGGTCCTAAAGTCACAACACCACAAAGGATACCTCAGAGATTGATGATAGCTGATGATCTCCAAAGATGGCTCAAACTTATCATCACGTGGATCAGTAAAAGACCTCCACTTGGAATAACCAAACATGCATTGTGAAGAATCAATGACTACGAGCTTAGGAGCAAAGGACTACATCAAGAATGCAAGATCAATTGTTAAATGTTATATCTATTTGTATTCAATGTAATTTTGGTACATAATTGAGGTGACCTCCCTTAGGGGGAGATTGTTAGGAATTAGAAATTCCCGGTATTAAAGAGTCGGTCACCTCAAGTATATGTAATCGTTAGAAAGCTCGTAGTCGTAGTTCTTTTAAGTTAAGTAGTATTTAGTTAAGTAACACCGTGGAGGACGGACGGGTCTTTACCCACTGTATGCCTGATCCACAGCCCAAAGTGTGGCGAGTTATGTAAGACTATAAATACTCTCTACCTTCCAAGGTAGAGAGTTGGAGCTCATAATAATATCTTTCACTTTCTCTCACTAAGTTCCCTAAACCTCTAACTTTCTCTCTCTAGAATTCCATCTATATGCTACTTTGTGTTATGGTTTGATGTGTATGTGAAAAGTTATATCTTACACGACATATTGCTAGGATCTGTGTAGGACTCGATAACGTACCACTGTTGTTCTTATTGTTGAACGACAAGTGATGAAATGTCAAGTGTACTTATGAGATCTTTTGTTGAATCTCGTGGCTCTAGACTCAATAGTGCGCTTTGGTTTTCCTAAGCGGAGACTAGGGAGAGGGTCTCCTTCTTCAATACCAGCAATCTCTAAGAGAAAGCCGATAGTTTACGTAGGGTTCCCTGTGAGAATGAAACAAGCTTCTGTTGAGAGAAACTTGAGTGGCTAAGAAGGTTTAGTGCATGCGTCACTGGGTCCATGACGACTTTTATCTTCAATACCGGTGTCATCTAGTGACGACCAGTAACATATGAATTGTACCCGATGTCTGCCCTAAGTTGAATAATCTGGAGGGCTATTTCTTTTCACCCTTTTCTTTGCATTTCTTTTTAATTCTTCAACTCCTTCTTTCTCCGATTCTCATTTTCTCCTTTTTTATAATCATACCTAAGGACTTCTAAGTACTAACTATTTGTGATGTCCTTGGGTAGATCCCTCCGTCTTTGGCGGATCATAGGACGGTTATTCCTAACCTTAGTCACCTTATAACTCCATGACTAACCTATGTTGCCATAAAACCATTTCCTTGAAAATCTCTCAAAGTGGTTATGATTGAAAAACATTTTGTACCACTGTAAGAGTTTGATCATTTGCAGAAATACTCCCCCTCCACACGTGCTTAAGTGTTTAGACAGAAATCTGCACGGTGAGAGAAGAGCGCACACTTTTGAATTGATCGACTCAAGATAGACAATTCCCCGAGGGACACGGTTACGTTGCATAGTTAAAGAGTTACATTGTCAGCTTTTAGGTGACAACTAGCTCTAATAACTATCTTGAAGGTGTGGACAAACCTCGAGAGGTTGTCAAACCCGTCAAAGTTCATGTCTATCAAGAGCTTCTCGAATAGGTACAATTTACTTGGATAAGTCTTTGGAAGACTAATCTTTTCAATGTATGACTGTTCAGATCCCCTCAATTCATGGGTTAAGTCTTTTCACACGACAATTCAATAGCAAATCAACATATTTCTTATCACAATAATTTTTTCCCCCTAAAAAATGGCATATAAATGTTATTTTTGATAGCGTTTTGATATTAAATATGACCATTTAAAGTTTTGTGGGAAGATTATCACGAAGAACAATTTTGTGAACAAAGTTTTTAGCAAATACTCCCCCTCAACAAGTAATACTAACTTTTGAGGTTTTGAAAACGTAAGGGGAAGTACTTGTTCTTTTGAGCAAAACTTTGAAAAATGAAAGTTTTGATAAGTTTTACTCAAAAGTAAGAAGCTTTCGCTCCTTTTATAGGATTGTGGCACTGAAGCGTACCACAGGGTCCTTTCATTACAAGAACGGGTTGTACACTGTTATGTGTGCACAAGCCATATCAAAATAAAATCACACATCCAAATTAATATGAAATTGAAAACAGTTTAAGGGGTACCAGGTAGTCCATCAATCTTTCCAGGAATGCGAACAGGGCGTTGATAGCCTGTGAGAGTAATCCTGGGACGACCACCTACGAAGCTCTCCAGAGTTCTGAACTGGTCCCTTCTATCCAACCTTTCATCGATCCGAGTGATGATCCTCTTAACATCCTGTCTGTCCTGAGAATTCCATCGCTTTGGAGACCCAATGCCTGCATGTATTGCCTTCAACCTATAAGCCAAGCCATCCCTGACCTTCTTCAATGTGTGATCCCCAAATTTGTGAAGATCTCTACACGCCATCAAGCAGTTGCGTTGTAGGTCACTACGGTAAACTACTCCGAATGGTTTGCTGATGAGAGTGTATTGTGGAAGCTGGTTGATGTCAGGAAGTTCTAGCTGAGGTCTGGTGAAGTTGACACGAGTCTGATACGATTCAACAACAAGTTGTAAATCTTCTACACGTTCCTGGATCACTATGCTTCTGATGAAGATGAGTAAGGACTTGATGTATTCACGTTGAATTTCAGTCGAGAATTGTCTCATTCTTCCTTGTACCTTGGCAAGATACAAATCTTCAATGTCGTTGAGAGACAAGTTCTGAAAGTCCACTTCACAGAATTCATAGTCCCTTTCGTCTTGTCTCTTGACTACGATAGTCTTGAGGAAGGTGTAGTCCCATTTCGACGAAATAGTGACATGCTTAACAGCAACGATCCTTTTATCACTGTACACTTCATGTGGAGACTTTCGAACCTGGCAGCTTTTGTAGTAGATTCATCGGCGTTCTGGCCAATGGTGAATCCCGTACATTGCATCAATATCATACCGTTCCACGCTGTTGGAAAACATGTGGGTAGCCTTTTCTTCGATGGCTATGCAGTTGGAGTATATGGCTGCCGGGAACGGAAGTGTAAGTGATGTAGCGTATTTCTTTGAACCATCGCTACCGTGTAGAAGAAATTCCAAATCTTTGTTGAAGAAGTAGCGAAATGGAATCCTAGGTTGATCTGGTTGGCCAATCATTGGTAGAGGTTTAGACCAGTCGGTGTAGTATGGAGGGTTGTCTCTTTTGGTGAAGTCGATGTTTACTTCAGGGTTGAGCCAATCAATGTTGTTAGACATGGATCGTGCTATATTTTCAAGGTGATATTCAACTTCAATAGCACTTTCCGAGCTGTCTTTGAGTAGTTGAAATGCTTCATTCTTGATTCATTTCAACTCTGATTTCGTCATCTTCTTCACACAGAACTTCTCTTGCAGAAACTTAGCATGCTCCAACGTACGACCTTCTACCATATCTGGATCATCAGTAAGAGCGGGAGTGTTATCAACAAGTGTAGAGAACCATTCAAACTCGGTGTCATCTTCATCTAGCCATGAGACGACATCAACCTTAGGAGACTTCTTCTTCTTCTTTGGCCTTGATGAGGATGATGGTTTCTTTGTTGAACCGGGAGAGGTGGGTTGTTTTTGGGGCTCAGGGACTTCCTCATCGTCACCACCAGTATACTCAAAGTGATCACCGGTTTTCTCTGTCTGGGGTGGTAACTCAGAGTCCTGAGGTTTGTCAGCAGAAGAGCGTGGAGGAGATCGTTGTTGAGATGGAGTCCTTTGGGGTGGAGGTGGCATGGAGGAAGATTCACCAGACTTCTTTGGACGTTTAGGTGCAGAGTCCTTGTCCGTATCATCGTCATCTCTTGGTCATTTAGGTTGATCTGCTGTTTCCTTGCATGATGATCTGAGTTGATAATATAGTAGACCTTCAAAAAATTTAGCTTCATCCGAAGTAAAAGTTGCAGATCGTTTTGACATTTGCATCACCAATTTAGAAATTAACTCAGTTTCAGAAAGATCAGACTCTTTGGCCATTATATGTTTAACCAATGCGACGATGTTTGGAGTAAGTTGTTTGGAGAATACTTCTCTAGTCACACCAGGGACAGTGTCGAGAAGAAACTTGTGAGTATATTCTCTTGCCGTCTTCTCCAATTCTTTTTGGAAATCTCCTTTGATAAACTTCTGGATTTGTTCCCTTTCTGTCAACAACTCGTTTATCCCGTCTTGAAGAAGGTTGATTCTGTCAGCGAGTTGATTTAGCTTTTTGTTGGTTACATCCTTCTTCCGTACTTGCTTGACAGCTTTAACAATCCTTGTTTTAGTCCGGGATAACCAAGAGTCTGTAGGTTTCTTCACAGATTTAGATGTGGATCTGGTTGTTCCTTTGGATGGTGGAGGTGAAGAGTGAGAAGACGAATCTGATGATGAAGAGTCATGAGGTGATTCAGGGTCCTTAGGAGGTTTAGAAGTATCCTCCTTAGAGCGAGTAGGACTGTCAAGAAGATAATCATCATAACTCACTTTGTCATCTTGTCCAGATTTAGCCTTTACTTCAGCCTGAATCCGAGCCTCTTCCTCTGCTTTGGCTTGAGCTGCAGCCTTTTCATCAGCCTTTTCTTTCTCAGACTTTTCCTTTTCAGGTTCCTCAAAGTCATAATCAATAGAATCCTCCAGGGGCTTTTGTTGTTGTTGCTCAAGAGTGGTGGCACCAGCTCCCTTATCGGGTTGATTAAACGCATCAGGAGTTGGTGTAGATTGGACACCAACACTTGACCCTCCGGGGCCACGCATTTGTTCCTGTTCAAACTCTTTTGCCTTGTGTTGGAGTCTAATGATTTTGAACTTCTTCCTGTAGTCGGTGTCCATTGGCTGTTCATCTGAGCTTTCTTCTTCATGCTCAAGTACTGGAGTCTTCCCTTTGCCTTGGTCAGCTTTTGGACTGGGAGGTTTAGCCACTGTTGGAGTGACATCGGTTGCAGTTTCAGAGTAGGTGACCTCCTCGTCTGATTCGGTTTCATCAGAGCTTTCATCCACTAGCTTTCTTTGCGGTTCAGACTTGGGAATGGGAATAGGAACAGCTTCCTTAGAGGGAACTTTCCTTTTGAGTGGAGGTTTCCTCTTAGGGAACTTTCTTTGACTCTCAGTGCTTACAACACTTCCTGCACTGCCTCTCCTGGTTTTCCTAGTAGGTGTGCCAGAAGACTTGTCATCGAGAAAACCAACTTTGCCTTCATCAACTGTTACCAGATACCTTTTGTATGAGTAAAGCTGTTTGATTTCATCAGAGAGAAGGTGATCCGGCAGCACATCACCTTGTTTCTTTGTTGTTGATTCCTTAAATCTGACTGTTAGAGTAGGTTCATACAACATGAAGTGATTGTTTGGGCCGTCGAGTCTCAAGGGAATATCGGGATTTAACCCAAGAGCTCTCTGGATCAGCAGTTTTGTGTATCTGATGTATCGGATCTTGGTGCCTCGCTTTTTGAGGAAAGACATCATGTCATCCCATATCAGAGCTTCAACTTCGATATGTTTCATGTTGACCAAAGCCCAAAAAATCTGTAGTTCCATGAGCTTGGGATGCTCATAACCACTATCCCGTCCAGAAACAGATTTTGTGATGATGATGCAGAGGGTTCTCCAGGGCTGAGGGATATTCTTCAGATCAACGTAAGAGTGCTTGGTGATTACCCCTGTAGCTTCGTCATAACCGATGTCGATCATGAATTGCAGAATGATGATAACGCTCAGATTGTGCATGTTTTTAGTAGCGTTATGTGTGCTTTTATATATGTTATTTGGTTATATTTTCGTAATTATAGTGCTTAAACGCATCAAGAGATGTTTGTCTAGTGTTTATAACCAAGTGCAGGGAAACAGAAGGAAAGTAAAGAAATGTTCAGCAAATGGAAGATTCCCGTTTCAGTGAAGCCTAAATCAGTATCTCAAGGACCTTTGAAGACCATAGTGATTGAAGAACCAAGTTCTACAAGATAAAGAGAAGAAAAGATCAAGTTTCCGTAACTCAGGAAATCCAACCGGATCGGTTACAAGTGTAACCAGATCGGTTAGAAATTGACCAGAAACTCCATATGACCATCACCAACCGTTCGGTCGTCACCCGCAACCGGAACGGTTGGCCCCTTTTGTAGAAGACCAACCGGATCGGTTGGTCATATAACCGATCCGGTTGGAGAAGCTGCATCTGCCAAATCTTCATCACTAAGTTTCCCCTTTGCATCCAAACGATTCTAGGTCCTTCTCTTGGTGTATTCTAGTCCCTTCCTTACTCCTTGGAGGCCAAGTTCAGCAATTAATACCCTAGGCTTTGGAATTAGTATAAATAGAGGCCATTTGTGAGCATATGAGACACACACTTCAAATACAAATCTCTCTACTCATCAAACAAAGCTTTAAGCTCTCAAATTCGTCCTTAGAAGTCCAGGGAAGTTTGGAGTTCCAGAAGTTCCACATTTGGAGGCCAAATCACCAAGAAGTCTACCCCAATACTTTGGGAATCATTACTTCACCATTTGTAATCTTGTTCCAAGCATTGTAAGACTTTTAATCATGTTTTCTAATGTTCAAAGTTTTGAGTTTATTTTCATGTTTGCTATGAGTGGCTAGTTTCTTTATACACTTGCTTAAATGATGTTGATTATCATATGATTAGTTAATGATTGTGTTAACATGTTTTAATTCAATTTCAAGTTGATTCTAAGATCCAATTGTGCTGAAGTTTCATAGTGACATTTGTTAATCAAGTTTGGCTAATTGATAGTAATCGTTGAGGTCGAAAGAACTTATTGTTATTCAACTAATCATAATCATTTTGTCTATGGATGATTGTTTTTACCCATTATTTTTGATTATACAAAGGAACTAAGGTGTGGTTGTAATAGAAACACTTTTTGATTATCAAATTGGATTGGTTGGAAACATCTAAAAAGTCGTAAGATTAGTTGTTGAGAATCAATTGTAGCATTTTGTCTATGATCGGTTACCTTTTGTATTGACCATTTCTTAAGCAATTTGATGAAACAAGTGGATGTTTTTGTGTTTAAGTTTATAGACTTATGAAACTTGAATTGATCTTGAATTGATTGGTTAAACGTAATGCTTGTTTTTATGAACTAAAATCTTGACGAAGGTTTAACTTGTAAGAACAATAGATTAGTCCACCAACTAATTATCATAACCAACATGTTAAGAGGTTAACACAATTACATTAATCTATGATATGAAACTAGTTTAAGCAAGTGTAGTGATGAGTGTCTAAATACTCATCATTTTTGTACTATCTAGACTGCAAAAACATCTGAAAACACTCAGAAATGCATCAAAATGATGAAAATATCACAAACAAGTGTTTTATATGTTTTAAATGCAAAAACATCAAAATCTGATGAAAAACGTATCAAGTTTGCATAATTGGCAGTTTTAGTCCCCCAAGTTTCAAAAGTTGTCAAATTTAGTCCCTGGTAATTCAAAAACTTGTAAAATATCATTTTAGGTCCATGGGATTCACAAGTTGTTCAAAATAATCCTTTGAAGTTTAAAATCACAAAGTTACAACTTTGGTCCCTCAACTTTGCAAAAGTGTCAAAAATAGTCCTTAAGGTTTTAAAATTGGAAATTGATCAAAATAAACCTTGTACTATTCATATTTGACAAAATTGGTCCTTATGATAAACGTTTGGAAAATTACAAGTTTAACCCTTCAAGTTTCAGAAAATTACATAATAGGTCCTTAAGGTTTAAAAATGGAAAAATATTCATATATGGTCCTTGTACTAACCATATTTGGCAGGTTTAGTCCTTATTATAACTTTGGAAATCTTGTAAACTCAGTCCCTTAACTTTCAGAATATTACATTTATGGTCCTTGTGCTTATCTTAAAACCAAATGGACCCTTGTATTATTATTATTCCAAATCCAAATCCACTAAACCCAACATCTGGCCCAACATCACAACCCGGCTGACCCAAACCCAGTTTTTAAAATAAAACCCGCCAGTGCACTGTAGCTTCTTCTCCCCAACACCTGCTACCATCCACTACCTTCCACCTGTGTAGCCACCACTTTCCACCTCACCTAGCCACCTTTACAGCCTCTCACCCACTCTCTAACACCTCCACAAAGCACCAAATTGCATTGATTACAAAAACCAACTCCATGACTTTTTCCCGCCAATTTTCCAAATGGACGTATGTGATGAATTAGAGAAATCCAATGGTTGGATTGAGGTGGGAAACACTCAGAGTGCCAGCAAGAACCCTTTTTGTTGAATAAATAGAAGAAATGAAGCTGAGAAGGCCAAGTAGTTAATTTTAGTTTAGAGTAGGTAGTCGTTTTTAGTGTAACTTTAAATTCCAGTGTATTTTTCAGCTTCCAAGTTGTATTGATAAAGTTTTAATGTAATCTAAACCTATTACAATTATTTATTTCAGTTAACAAGTTTAAACTCAATTTTAGCATTTTTGAGTGAATTTGACAAGTTCATTTGAAACTGTCTAATGTTGTAGTTTCATGTTTCTTCAAGCTCATATCACTTATTTATGATCTTTTATATACCTTTAAAAGCAGTAAAAACCATTTTAATTAAAAATATCAAAAATACAAATAAATAGTTATAAAATAAAAAATCAGTTGAATAAAGGATAAACATTGGATCAAGGTATCTTTTGAATTGTTATGGGTTAAGAACTCCAAGGGGAGTAATAGGATGGTGTCTTGAGCCTTGGTTCCTTATTCTCAGTCATGTTTCATTTGTAAGCCAATTTTCTTAATTTTAGTATTTTACTGTTCAGTTGCTTATTATTGCTCATCTCTGTGTTTTTTGTGTTTATTTGGTGTGTATTAGTGATTCTATTGAGTAATATTGCAAACTTGTTCTGTAATTTCCTCAGTCACTTAGTTTTCAGTTTTCACTAGTAATTTTGCATAATAAGTAATTTCAAGGTCTTTGTTGTTATTATTAGTGTTTATAAGCTTAAATCAGTCTTTTATAATATTAAATGTTCTTATAATTCAGTTTTCTAATCTCAATATATCATTTGCATGTTTAAATCTTCAAATCAGTTTTGATAAGGGGTGTTTGGATCTGTGGAAAAATCTGAGATAGAAGCTCTGGCTTAAGTAGTTTTAGGTTGCATGAGTCTATTTTAGTCTTATCAAGTCAGTTTCAGTCATTAAATTGTACCTTAGAACTCAAATAGTCAAATCACTATTGAATCTGTCTTAAGTCACATCTGTTGAAATTTTGTCATATCAAAAGATTGATTCATGTGTAGAAATCAGTAATGTACCTTGATTCAGTTTCATTTTATCACTAAACATCATAATCAGTCCATAGATTAAGTTTAAATCTCACAAAAGTCAAAGTTCATAACTGTCTCAGAAAATAGTCAAAATTGTCATTTCCAGTTTTTGCAAATCTAGGTTGAATTTTCATGGATTTATTTCTGAACCAAAATAAGTGAAATTGGGATATGTCCTAGTTCAGTTGGTCTAGTTTCTAAAAATGATTTTTGTGTAATTTTTTCTAGTTCCTATAAGCTCTGAATAAGCTCTCTTTTAGAGCTGATTTGCTCTGTCTCACACTCAGCTAATACTGAGTGTGAATTCAGGCAACTTGCAGCCTGTGTACAAGCTTCAAATAAGCTCATTAGGAGCTGATTTTTGGTCCATATGTAATATGCTAGGTGATCTTTAGGTCTCAATAGCTGTTTTTCCTTTCAGCTTATTGGTTTAGATTGTGCAAGTGCTTAAAGTAGCCCCCAAGTAGGCTGTTTAGCTTTTAATCTCATAAGCTCATATCTAAGTTTAAGGATCATTAGTGGTCTAGAGTAGTATTGATTAGTTGAATTAGGCTTATTATAGTGTACTTTAGCTTCTGTCTTGCTTTGGAGGTCTTTAGTGCTCAATTGCTTATTTTAAAGTGCTTATTCATAAGCAGTTTAACATCAGATCCCATATCCTCCACATAAGCATATGTTTTTCTATTTTTTATAGATTCAGAATAATGTTTTAGTATTTTCATGAATTTTTCATAATTTTATAATACTGTTTGCTATTTTTTTTTATTTTAAACTAGTTTTTAATCCTTTTTATATAGCTTTTAATACTAATAAATCAGAAAAAGCTTTAAAAAATATGTTTTCAATTTTCCTAGATTAAGATAAATATAAAAAGCATAAAAAGTATTTTTCCATAATTTGCTTTGTTTAAATAATATTTTTTAGCATTTTAATTAGTTTTAAATAGTTTTAAATTAATAATAAATACATATAAAGTCTAAAAAATATATTTTTAGTTTTAAAATAAGTTTTATCATATTTTAGACTTTTCTAAGTTATAATTTCATTTTTCTAGGTTAATTTTGTATTTTCTTGTATTTTAGTGTATTTTAAATACTTAATAAATAGTTTTTAAATAATAATAATTAAATAAATAGTTGTAAAAATAATTTTTTTTTCTAATAATTTTCTTTTATCATTAGGATTGTAAAAATGTATTTTTCATATTTTTAGGATCTTTATTTCTTAGAACTCACGTTTTATTCTGTACGTTTACGTAATTTTTATTTAAACGTACGTTTTAGGTTTTAAACGTTCATCACTTTAAAAATAGTGATAGCGTTTATTTAATATATTTTAACTTTTTAATCTCTTTTAATTTGCATTTAAGTCGCTGTAATTTGTAGATTTTTTCTTTAGGTAATTTTTCACCCAAAACCTTACTGATCACTATCCTTAGTGATCATTCTATCATCTGAAGTTGTTTAAACACCAATTCATCCTCCGTGGGACTTAACGACCCAGGAATCCACTATATTCCTCTGATCTTAATTGCATTTGGTGTGTAAGCTGTTTTGAGTTTCTTACGGTTGGTCATTCACAAGTGGCTAGCTTGCGTGATTAGACTTGACAGTTTTGCACCGATCATGTAGTTTTTAATCATCTGAATTTCATTATATCTATTTGTTTTGTTATATGTTTTGGATAGACTCTGTTGATTCAAACTTGTGTTTAGATTTACTTAAATCCCTGCGAACGATCCCGACTTACCTTCATAATCTTGCTATAACGGACGAGTATACTTGCTCGTATGTGTTATTGGTAATATTGGTAATTCACCTTTTATAAATTTAAAACTTGTACACACGTAGCACATCAAGTTTTTGGCGCCGCTGCCGGGGATTTGATTGTGTTTCAGCAAGTTTTTGAATTTCACTCAGTCGATTCAACCAATTTTTTTTTCTCAAAAACCTTAACCGGATCCGGTTGTCCTTCAACCAAATCGGTTACGATTTTACCCATAATCAACTGGTCTAACCGATCGGTCGCAACCCGCAACCGATCCGGTTACCCAACCTGTCCCAGAAAAACTGTTTTCGTTGTTTGTCCGTGTGTTTAGATATTGCCTGGATTCTCTAGGACATTGTATGAACACTCGAGCAGCGGGAATAGAACCAATTACACCTCTTACCAACCCCGAACGTTTGATTCAAAGAAGAAGAAGAACACTTTTCATACCATTGGAAAATCGTGTACCAAGAGTACTGATCCGTTCCCAGACGGTCAAGTTTTGTCACACAAGCTAGCCACTTGTGAATGGCTAACCGTAACAAACTTCAAACAGTCTGGAACCAAATGCAATGAAGATCAGGAGAGTATAGTGTTTCCCCAGGTCGTTAAGTCCCAACGAGCTGTGCGAGAATAATCAAACGAATAGTGATCGAGAGGATTTGAACGGAAAAGAGATATGATTGATATTGAACAATTATACCTAAAGAAAAAGTTTATAAATTACAGGGGCTTAAATGCAAATTAAAGAAAATTAAAAAGATAAATTATATTAAATAAATGCTATCACTATTTTTAAAATGATGTTTTTGATTTTTCTTTTATAAAATTTAACTTTAAAAACTACGTGACGTACAAAAGAAAATATGAAACTGAAGCAATGTTAATCCTAAAAATATAAAAATGATATTTTTACAAACCTAATGATAAGAGAAAATTTTTAGAAAAAGAAAATTATTTTTATAACTATTTATCTAATTATTATTTAATTAAAAACTATTTTTACTTATTTAATAATACCCTAAAATACAAGAAAATATGAAATAAAGCTAGAAAAATGAAATTATAACTTAGAAAAATCTAAAATAACTAAAGAGAATTTTCAAAACTAATTTTATATTTTTCTGATTATTTTTGTATTTTCTATGAATTAAAAACTATTTAAAACTACTTAAATTGCTTAAAAATACAAATTTAACTAAGAAAAATCTGGAAAAATATTTTTTTGACTTTTTATATTTATCTTAACCTAGGAAAAATGAAAGCTTATTTTTTTGAAGTTTTTCTGATTTAATTGTATTAAAAGCTAATTAAAATGACTTAAAAACTGATTTAAATGAAGAAAAATAGCAAACCGTGCTAGAAAAATATGAAAAATTCAGGAAAAGTCTAAAATAATATTATGAATTTATGAAAAATATAAAAACAGTGGCTTATATGTGAGAATATGGAACTGCAGTTACAAGTGCTTATAAATAAGCACTTGGAATAAGCCAAAGGCTACAAATGAGCACCAAACTGATACAGAAGCTATAATATGTTAAAATTACTCAAAAACAACTTATTACAACTATCCTAAACCTATGAATTGCAAACTGCTATGATTTGATGATTTGAGTTTAAGTGCTAAAATCAGTTTCCAGCTACTACTTTTAAGCCTAAGCACAAGCTACCCAATAAGCTGAAACTAAAAAACAGAAGTTGGAACTTAAAGAAGACCTGGCTAGCTATCTATAAACCAAAAACCAGATCAAGAGAAGCTCTGATGAGCTTGTGACAAGCTCTGCAAGAACTGAGAAAAAGGCCTTGGTGACTTATGCCCTGTGACAGGGAACTTTTGACCTTTTTGACAAGCTGATATGAGGCTTGTACAAAATCACAAAAATTCAACTAAAATCAGATTAAGTAATTAGACCAACTGAAGTTTTTAAACCCACAATTTCATTTGATTTGGCCCAAAATTGAATCCATGAAAAATCACCCAAGTTGGGTGAAAACTGACTTTTCCAATTTTTGACTTTTGAAGCAGTTTTGTTATTTTGACTTTTGTGAACTTTGAGACCAATTTGTGGACTGAATGTGATGTATTATGATGAATTAAACCTGATGCAAGCTATCTCTATGTATTTTAAACACAAAACAAGTTTTTGATTTAAGAAAATTCCAACAGTTAAGAAACTAGGACAGATTAAAGATGATTTTGACTATGAGCTAATGCAGGTGCAATTTGATGACTGCAATGAGTACAATGGAGCTTAACAAGCCTAAACCAACAGGTCTCAACCACTGGACAAACCTCTAACACAGTTCTGCTACACAATCCAAACACTACTTATATGACTGATTTGCAATCTATTCTTAAACTTCTTGCAGCTAACCACTGGAATTCACCCAATCAAATCCTAAACTCATTAAAACAACTCACTGATGCAAGAAATTTAATGCTCATTACACCAAAACTCAACTGCTCTTGTTATGACAGTTATGCAAAAATAACTTAAAACAGGTACAGAAATGAAAACATCAGTTATACTAGTGATATTAAGCCAAATTATACTAATGTTAACAGTATTAAAGCTCATTAACAATAAAACATGCAGTCAAACAGATCCAATGATATGATACTCACATGAGGTCCTAGCCACAATGGCTTGAAATCAATCAACCAAGTAACCACTATCCTATATATATATCAACCCAAATAACTCTGAATCAACCCAAATCCAACTCTGCATCACCATTACCCATTTCCAAAACTGCTTGAACCAGTTTTCAACAAAGTTTGACTTTTGTTGACCGGATACCAAACTTGCTTGAAACTGAATTAGGAGCTTACCAAAAGCTATAAGGAGCTTAAATAAACTTATTTGAGTTTAAAAATAAACTATTAGAAGCTTGCATATAAGAACATGGGATTGAATTTTTCAACAGTAAACACAAAAAACATGAAACTTAGTTAAACTTTGAATTGATACTTGAAACTGGATTACACTGATAAAACAACTTAGATTGAGTACATAGGAACAAAAGATTACAACTTTTAAACTTAACTAAAACTTTTATGTTAAAAACGACATATATGGAATTTAAAAACTAAAGACTACTACTCTATCTCCTTCTCTTTCTTCCTTTTTATACACCAATATTGCTCCCCTTTGACTTCTGAGTAAATCCCACTTGCATTAGAGGCCATTGGATCACTTGAGTCGATTTTGGCCATAGATGATATTTTGGCGCCAAAATGGTTTTGACAGTTGAGGGGTTGAGTGAAAGGGAGGAGGGAACATTAATTGATTTTGTTGTTTGGTGGAGGTGGAGGGGACATGGAAAGGTGAGGGTGAGCTGGGGGGATGGTGAAGGCCTGGTGTTTGCAGAGCAGTTGGGAGGAAGACAGTGGGCGGGAAAGGTTGTGTTTGTTGACCGGGGTTTGACCTGGGGGATTAATATATGAAAGGGGGGGTCAAATGGAGGGGTCAAGGTGTTTGGCAGGGGTCCAAAAGGGTTTAAAGGTCCAAGGGTTGGTTTTCTTGTTTATTAATATCATAAGGACCAAAAGTGTAAAAGCTGGAAATCCAAGGACCATATATGTAACTTCTGAAAATGTAATCCAAGGGTCAAACTTGTAAATCTCAAATAAGTTAAGGACCATTTTTGCCAAATGTGAAATTCCAAGGACTAATCCTGACCATTTTTAAATTCCAGGGATCAAAACTGTAATTTCTCAAAACTTTTGGAACTTTTCACCAAAGGATTAATTATGACAAATTATGATTTCAAAAGGACCTTTGGTGACTTTTCTTTTAAAATAAATGCCTAGGGACTATATTTGACAAGTTTTGAAAGTTGAGGGACTCAAACTGCCAATTATGCAAACTTAGCTCGTTTTTCATCTGATTTTAAACATTTTGCATCTGAAACATATAAAATGCAATTTTGAGATATTTTCAGTATTTTGATGCATTTCTGAGCATTTTTAAACGTTTTGCAGTTCAGATTTGACCCAAAAATGATGAGTATTTACACACTCATCAATTCCCCACACTAAACTATTGCTAGTCCCTAGCAATCTTTTGAGAAAACTTAATGGATTTGAATCTCTTTACCAAAATCCATTACTTCTGGAGTAGCCAAATGTTTCAGTTCAAGTAAGAACCTTGGTACATCGATAACCAAATGATTTTGAGCAAACCACCAGCTTTCAACGGTTTTGATTTGTCTTTACCAGAAGCCGTTTGCTTCTGGACTAGCCAACTCTTAGATAAATTATCAATATTATCTTTGGTGAGTTGATTACCAATTATGGTTTTCCACTGCCTTTACCACAAGCCATAAACTTGCGGGCTAGCCAACTCTTCACTAATTAAAGATATGGTGAGCTGAACACCATACAATTTTGGGCAAATTGCAAGCCGTCAACGGATTTGAGATATCTTTACCAAGAGTCGTTTGCTCCTGGATTAGCCAATCCTTTTGTTTATTAGACATGGCGGACTGATAACCATAAGTTGAGTAAGTGCAAAACACTTACTAAAAAAAAAAAATTTTTGGCCAAAAATGGGGGAATTAGGTGGTATAATTACATGATAAAATTCGTAAGAATTCCCCCCCACACTAGAAATGAATATTGCCCTCAATATTCAAAGTACCGGCGGTTATGCCGAAACATAGAACGTAAAAGGGAAATACTACGGCCATTATTTTGAAAGATTTTTTTTTTTTTTTTTTTTTTTAGAAAACTTAATATACAACAGCGGGGGGCAACTCCCCCACACTAGGGTGGTACACACGGGTGAAAACCCATGTTTAACTACTGTTTTTGATTACCGAGTCGCTAGCTTGACTCGACCCCGAATTAATTTGTTCATGGGGAAGTAAGTGGAAGAGACAATCTCCATCGGTCTTTCATTCAAGATGTTTGGACAAACATTTGAAGCACGTGAAAGTTCCACACCGATGAGATATATTCCCGGCTCAAGATAATGGTACATGGAAATGCCAGGGTCAAAGATGGTATCTTCACTCCCGAATGAGTGAAGAAGAGAAGAAGTCACGGGATAGGTGAAGAAAAGAAAGAAAGTCATGATGAAAATCATGACTAACTCATCTTCATCCATAGGAGAATCCATAATTTCAGAATTAGGAATCTCATCATTTAAGCTCACGTGATCAAGACAAATCCCGGGTGTGTCATGATCAAAGTGGAAGTTATCATACTCCGGCGGAGGTATGATATGAGTGAGTTCACCGGCGAACTCCTCGTGAAGAGAATCAATCACAAGATGTAAATCTGTGAATTCTTGTTCCACTGTAGACTCATCACTATCCTCAATCTGAGTATCAAAGAGTGGATTCTCAGAAATTAAAGTGAATTCAGAGTCGAATTCAAATAGAGGATTAGTGAGAGTTGTTTTGAATGCTTCAGGAACAAAGTGATTAATATTCTCTATTGGACTGTTGGGATAAGAAGTGAGTGAACGATCATTATAAGGGAGACTTTCAATCTCTCCCAGATCGGCTTCGAAATCAAAGAGACCATCATCACTTCCTGATGAAAGTGGATTGATGTGAGTGAGTTCATCGGTGAACTCCTCAAGAAGATGATCAGCATCAGATTGTGGAAGTGATGCCTCAACATACTCGATGTCTCCATATGATGCACAATCTTCGCTACAATTGGAGAAAGTCTCAAAATGATCTTTAGAACACTCAAGAGGGGAAAGAGAATCACACATATGATCAGAAGTTCCCTGTGACTCTCTCGGGATTGGGACAAGGTTCTCAACACTAGACTTTATGAATTCGTCCGATTCCTTTTCAGGAACAGTGTCAAGATGCTCGTCCCCCATGTTCAGAGAGTGAGTGGGAGCTTCGGGTGTGATAGCAGTTGTTTGAGATGGAATCTCAACTGACTGAGGGAGTTGAGAAATAATATTAAAAGGATAAAAACTCTCCTCGTCATCATCATATAGAGCTGCCTTAAGAAATTGGGAACGCCTTAGAGCTGCTTGTTCTAGGACTAATAATTCTTCCCTAGATTTGCGGGCCTCTCGTTCTTCGGCTAGCAATTCTCCCATGGTCTTTTCACCACTCACTTGATTCTTAAAGTTACTAATCATATCATCAAGTGTTTTCATTGCGGTTTCAAAATTTTGGGAAATTTCTTGAGACAACGGCTCAGGTGGAGTTTGAACCGTATGGTGCTGTGGAGGTTGGAAATTGTCAAAACCGGAAGTATAGTAATTTTGATTCCACGGTTGACATTGAAGATTATTGTGAGGACCTCCACAATTCTCACAACAGTAAAACTGTTGAGTCTGGACTGGTGAATTATATGGATATTGGTCATATCCAAAGTTCTGAGCATCACCGGAAAACTGTTCATAGACAAATGTGTTTCCGGATTGACACTCAAATCCTTGGTGAGGACCTCCACAAAATTCACAGCAGTTATGTTGATTATATGAAGATAAGTCGGGCTGTGGTGGGTAATTGGAAAAGTTTGAGGGGTCGTTAAATGAGTTCGGATTAGGATCATAATCAAATGAATTCCTCGAACCACAAAACAAACAACTCCCGTTATGAATATCATTACCACATTGTACACACGTACACCAACGACAGGGTGAACCAAAAAGAGGTTCACCACAACCGACACAAGGAATAAACGATTTCATTTGAGAGTAATGAGAAGGAATCGGTTCATTCAAAGAATCTTCAAAACCAACATGGTGATCCGAATGACTATCAAGTTTTGAAGAACATTTCGAAAAATCCGGAGGTGGGACAAGTGGTGTGCTCTGAGAGCTAGCAATTTCCACCACTTCCGTTATGGTCTCCGGTTTTGGTTTTTGAGAAACGTGAAGTTTAGGCAAGTCATTCTTGCTAGTCACCGGTTTAAATTCTGCATGATTGCTTTTAACCGTAAATTGTGAAAGTTTAGGATCAATTTTAGACGGCTTAGGAGCAATTGAGGGGTTAGATCTTTGGATAACCGTAGGTTGGACGTATTTAGCACTTCCATTATCAGAGGGAAGTACCTGGTCCTTTGTCACCCCGGTTTCTCGTTCCATTTCCCTACGCATAATTAATGGATCATTACGAACAACACGAATTCTTGACATTTCTGATAAAGTATGACGTTTTTCAAATTCGTCCCAGAATTCGTCGTAGTCGAGAGATTCCATGAGAATAGAAGAATTTAGAATCAAATGGATAGAGGGTAAAGGGATAAAGAATCAAAAAGGGTAAGAGGGTAAAGAGGAATATTTTTGGTATTTTTGAAAAACATGTTGTAAAAATAAGAAAGAAAATCTTTTTGGGTTTTTGATTTTTAAGATGTTTTTGGATTTTTGGATTTTTATAAGAAAATATAAACATATATAGATGGTATGAACAAGGAGTGAATATTCAAATTACTAATCTGCTAAACGTAAGATTATTAGCACAGCTCCCCGGCAGCGGCGCCAAAAATTTGATCCGTTCCCAGACGGTCAAGTTTTGTCACACAAGCTAGCCACTTGTGAATGGCTAACCGTAACAAACTTCAAACAGTCTGGAACCAAATGCAATGAAGATCAGGAGAGTATAGTGTTTCCCCAGGTCGTTAAGTCCCAACGAGCTGTGCGAGAATAATCAAACGAATAGTGATCGAGAGAATTTGAACGGAAAAGAGATATGATTGATATTGAACAATTATACCTAAAGAAAAAGTTTATAAATTACAGGGGCTTAAATGCAAATTAAAGAAAATTAAAAAGATAAATTATATTAAATAAATGCTATCACTATTTTTAAAATGATGTTTTTGATTTTTCTTTTATAAAATTTAACTTTAAAAACTACGTGACGTACAAAAGAAAATGTGAAACTGAAGCAATGTTAATCCTAAAAATATAAAAATGATATTTTTACAAACCTAATGATAAGAGAAAATTTTTAGAAAAAGAAAATTATTTTTATAAATATTTATCTAATTATTATTTAATTAAAAACTATTTTTACTTATTTAATAATACCCTAAAATACAAGAAAATATGAAATAAAGCTAGAAAAATGAAATTATAACTTAGAAAAATCTAAAATAACTAAAGAGAATTTTCAAAACTAATTTTATATTTTTCTGATTATTTTTGTATTTTCTATGAATTAAAAACTATTTAAAACTACTTAAATTGCTTAAAAATACAAATTTAACTAAGAAAAATCTGGAAAAATATTGTTTTTACTTTTTATATTTATCTTAACCTAGGAAAAATGAAAACTTATTTTTTTGAAGTTTTTCTGATTTAATTGTATTAAAAGCTAATTAAAATGGCTTAAAAACTGATTTAAATGAAGAAAAATAGCAAACCGTGCTAGAAAAATATGAAAAATTCAGGAAAAGTCTAAAATAATATTATGAATTTATGAAAAATATAAAAACAGTGGCTTATATGTGAGAATATGGAACTGCAGTTACAAGTGCTTATAAATAAGCACTTGGAATAAGCCAAAGGCTACAAATGAGCACCAAACTGATACAGAAGCTATAATATGTTAAAATTACTCAAAAACAACTTATTACAACTATCCTAAACCTATGAATTGCAAACTGCTATGATTTGATGATTTGAGTTTAAGTGCTAAAATCAGTTTCCAGCTACTACTTTTAAGCCTAAGCACAAGCTACCCAATAAGCTGAAACTAAAAAACAGAAGTTGGAACTTAAAGAAGACCTGGCTAGCTATCTATAAACCAAAAACCAGACCAAGAGAAGCTCTGATGAGCTTGTGACAAGCTCTGCAAGAACTGAGAAAAAGGCCTTGGTGACTTATGCCCTGTGACAGGGAACTTTTGACCTTTTTGACAAACTGATATGAGGCTTGTACAAAATCACAAAAATTCAACTAAAATCAGATTAAGTAATTAGACCAACTGAAGTTTTTAAACCCACAATTTCATTTGATTTGGCCCAAAATTGAATCCATGAAAAATCACCCAAGTTGGGTGAAAACTGACTTTTCCAATTTTTGACTTTTGAAGCAGTTTTGTTATTTTGACTTTTGTGAACTTTGAGACCAATTTGTGGACTGAATGTGATGTATTATGATGAATTAAACCTGATGCAAGCTATCTCTATGTATTTTAAACACAAAACAAGTTTTTGATTTAAGAAAATTCCAACAGTTAAAAAACTAGGACAAATTAAAGATGATTTTGACTATGAGCTAATGCAGGTGCAATTTGATGACTGCAATGAGTACAATGGAGCTTAACAAGCCTAAACCAACAGGTCTCAACCACTGGACAAACCTCTAACACAGTTCTGCTACACAATCCAAACACTACTTATATGACTGATTTGCAATCTATTCTTAAACTTCTTGCAGCTAACCACTGGAATTCACCCAATCAAATCCTAAACTCATTAAAACAACTCACTGATGCAAGAAATTTAATGCTCATTACACCAATACTCAACTGCTCTTGTTATGACAGTTATGCAAAAATAACTTAAAAATGGTACAGAAATGAAAACATCAGTTATACTAGTGATATTAAGCCAAATTATACTAATGTTAACAGTATTAAAGCTCATTAACAATAAAACATGCAGTCAAACAGATCCAATGATATGATACTCACATGAGGTCCTAGCCACAATGGCTTGAAATCAATCAACCAAGTAACCACTATCCTATATATATATCAACCCAAATAACTCTGAATCAACCCAAATCCAACTCTGCATCACCATTACCCATTTCCAAAACTGCTTGAACCAGTTTTCAACAAAGTTTGACTTTTGTTGACCGGATACCAAACTTGCTTGAAACTGAATTAGGAGCTTACCAAAAGCTATAAGGAGCTTAAATAAACTTATTTGAGTTTAAAAATAAACTATTAGAAGCTTGCATATAAGAACATGGGATTGAATTTTTCAACAGTAAACACAAAAAACATGAAACTTAGTTAAACTTTGAATTGATACTTGAAACTGGATTACACTGATAAAACAACTTAGATTGAGTACATAGGAACAAAAGATTACAACTTTTAAACTTAACTAAAACTTTTATGTTAAAAACGACATATATGGAATTTAAAAACTAAAGACTACTACTCTATCTCCTTCTCTTTCTTCCTTTTTATACACCAATATTGCTCCCCTTTGACTTCTGAGTAAATCCCACTTGCATTAGAGGCCATTGGATCACTTGAGTCGATTTTGGCCATAGATGATATTTTGGCGCCAAAATGGTTTTGACAGTTGAGGGGTTGAGTGAAAGGGAGGAGGGAACATTAATTGATTTTGTTGTTTGGTGGAGGTGGAGGGGACATGGAATGGTGAGGGTGAGCTGGGGGGATGGTGAAGGCCTGGTGTTTGCAGAGTAGTTGGGAGGAAGACAGTGGGCGGGAAAGGTTGTGTTTGTTGACCGGGGTTTGACCTGGGGGATTAATATATGAAAGGGGGGGTCAAATGGAGGGGTCAAGGTGTTTGGCAGGGGTCCAAAAGGGTTTAAAGGTCCAAGGGTTGGTTTTCTTGTTTATTAATATCATAAGGACCAAAAGTGTAAAAGCTGGAAATCCAAGGACCATATATGTAACTTCTGAAAATGTAATCCAAGGGTCAAACTTGTAAATCTCAAATAAGTTAAGGACCATTTTTGCCAAATGTGAAATTCCAAGGACTAAACCTGACCATTTTTAAATTCCAGGGATCAAAACTGTAATTTCTCAAAACTTTTGGAACTTTTCACCAAAGGATTAATTATGACAAATTATGATTTCAAAAGGACCTTTGGTGACTTTTCTTTTAAAATAAATGCCTAGGGACTATATTTGACAAGTTTTGAAAGTTGAGGGACTGAAACTGCCAATTATGCAAACTTAGCTCGTTTTTCATCTGATTTTAAACATTTTGCATCTGAAACATATAAAATGCAATTTTGAGATATTTTCAGTATTTTGATGCATTTCTGAGCATTTTTAAACGTTTTGCAGTTCAGATTTGACCCAAAAATGATGAGTTGTTTACAACCTTGCGGAAGCCAAAGTTGTTTACAACCCTTTCACCAATTTACCTTTTCCCATGGCGGACGATCAACCCATGTGGGGAACTAACCGAGCCGTAGCACCAACCCCCGGAAGTGCTATTGTTGCTATCAATCTTGGTGACAACTTCACCGTGAAGGGACATCACCTTTCTATGATCAAAGACCGTCAATCCGATGGCCGTGCGCGGGCCGATCCGCACAAGCACATTGCCGAATTCATCGAAATTTGCGGCATGTTCCGTTATGGCGACACCGATGTCAATGCCATCAAACTAAAACTTTTCCCATTATCACTCGCCGGAGATGCTAAAGTATGGTACAATGAATTAACCCCAGGAATCATCAATACTTGGGAGGAGATGAGGCAAGATTTCGTAAGCCGATTCTTTCCACCTGCCATGTTTGATCGATTAATGGGAGAAATTCGTGCTTTCACCCAAAACCCAAACGAATCACTTGTCGAAGCTTGGCTTCGAATGAAAGATTTGCTTCGTAGTTGTCATGGACATGGACTATCCAAAGGAACCATTATCCAAATCTTTTACCATGGACTAGATGAAATCTCTCAAGGCATCCTTGATACTGGAGGAGTTTTTCTCTATATGACTCCCAACGATGCACATCAATTGCTCGAAGATCGAGTACTTCTCAAACTTGATTGGTCCAAAGATTCCAAAACTAAACCTCTCCGAAAAACTGTTGCTTTTGTCGAAAACACCGACACCTCAAAACTCATGGAGAAGATGGAAGCGTTAACCTCAAAAATCGACTCGCAGTACAAAGATATCAAAGATGAAATGAAGGAAATGCGAGACGGATGTAACAATTGTGGAGGAAATCATCCATCGTCCGATTGCGACGATAAACCTATGGGTGGAACGAAGGAAGGAGAAGCAAGTTACGCTTAAGGAGGATACCGTGGAGGAGGATATCGTAGTAATTATTACGGTCGAAATTCTGGAAATTGGCAAGATCGCCGACCAAGGGATGACAACCGTGATTCTCAACCACGAACTGACGATCCACCACCACAAAACCCCGACAAAAAGATGGAAGAAACCGAATTCGAGAAAACCATGAGAGAATTCGTAGCTGCTCAAAAATCTTCAAATGATTTTATCAAAAATCAAATTTTCAATCTCAAAGCCAAAGTTGAGCAAGGACAGAAAAATCATCAAGCATCTATCCAAGATCTTGAAAACAAGTTTGGCAGACTTTCTGACCAACATTCCTCTAGACCATCTGGTTCATTGCCAAGTAATACCCAATCCAACCCAAAACCATCAAATGATAAGACGTACCGTCCACCACAAACAAGAAATGAGCATATCAATGCTGTCTTCACAAGAAGTGGTCTCTCGTATGATCCACCACCAAATCCTAACACTCCTATCACCATTGATAGTGAGGATGAAACCGAGGAACCAAACACAACTCAAACCACCAAAAAGAAAAACATTCTATCCGTCAAGGCGTATACACCAAAAATTCCTTATCCTCAACGCCTAAAGAAAGAAAAGATGGAAGAGCGTTATAAGAAGTTCATTGAAATAATTAAAGAGGTTAGACTCAATGTTCCTCTCGTTGATGTCTTAGCCAGAATGCCCAATTACGGGAAATTTTTGAAAGAACTTCTTAATAACAAAAGCAAGCTAGAGCAAATATCAGCTACTTTCCTTAACGAAGAATGCTCAGCTATTGTCCAAAACAAGATCCCACCGAAGCTCGGAGATCCTGGGAGCTTTCTTATTCCATGTACTTTCGGGAATAATGTTAAATATGATGCTTTGGCCGATCTTGGCGCAAGTATCAATTTGATGCCTTATTCGCTGTATTCCAAGTTATGCAACAACAGCCTGAAACCAACAAAAATGAGCATCCGATTAGCAAATCATTCCTATCAATATCCTGTGGGAATCGCTAAGAATATGCTTGTTTAAGTCGGTAAATTCATTTTTCCCGTGGACTTTGTAATCTTGGAAATGGAAGAAGACAGTAAAGTTCCACTCATCTTAGGAAGACCTTTCCTAAATACCGCTGATGCAATCATCAAAGTGAAAGGAAAAGAACTCAACCTTGGAGTTGGGGAAGATTGAATCACTTTTCTAATCGATAAAGCGATGCGCTACCCACATTCCAGTGATGACACTTGTTTTAACATCGATATTATTGATGAAGTCACTGATGAAGAATTGGACGCATTACTTAACGAATCCGATCCATTCATGACTACTTCTGAAAAAATCAATGAAACAGATTTTGACAAAGAGTTTGATGATTTCATGAAAGTAGAATTCGAAGGAGATAACTCAGAAGAAGAAGAAATGGAGGAAGAGGAAGAAAATTTTGAAGAAATAACTTTTAATGACGAGATGCGAATTAAATCCTCTATCGAAGAACCACCCACAGATCTCGAACTCAAACCTCTCCCAGATCATCTTGAATATGCTTACTTGAAGGAAAACTCACTTCTTCCAGTAGTCATATCTTCATTGCTCGAGGATAGTGAGAAAGAAAGTTCAGTTTCTGTCCTCAAAAATCACAAACAAGCTTTCGCTTGGAAAACATCCGACATCCCAGGAATTAGTCCCAATTTCTGCAAACACAAATTCAATTTTGAAGAAGGGATTAAACATGTGGTAGAACGTCAACGTCGACTCAATCCCAACATGAAAGAAGTTGTTAAAAAGGAAATCATAAAACTTCTCGATGCTGGAATCATTTACCCAATTGAGGATAGCCTTTGGGTAAGCCCTGTTCACTGTGTTCCCAAGAAAGGAGGAATGACGGTTGTGACTAATGAACGAAATGAACTAGTTCCAACTAGAACTGTCACTGGTTGGCGCGTTTGTATTGACTATCATAAGTTAAACAAAGCCACCAGAAAATATCACTTTCCACTCCCGTTCATGGATCAAATGCTTGAAAGACTGGCAGGAAATAAATTCTTTTGTTTCCTCGACGGATTTTCAGGATATTTCCAAATTCCTATCGATCCTAACGATCAAGAAAAGACCACTTTCACTTGTCCTTTTGGAACCTACGCATATCGGCGTATGCCTTTTGGTCTTTGCAATGCACCTGCGACTTTTCAAAGGTGTATGATCGCCATATTCCAAGACATGCTAGAAACCTCCATGGAAGTTTTCATGGATGACTTTTCAGTCTTCGGAGACTCATTTGAAGCTTGTCTTTCTAATCTCGATAAAATGCTCGAAAGATGCGAAGCTGCACATCTTGTCCTTAACTGGGAAAAATGTCACTTTATGGTAACCGAAGGAATTGTGCTTGGCCACAAAATCTCCAGTGCAGGAATGGAAGTAGACAAAGCAAAGGTCGATGTCATCTCGAAACTTCCACCACCAACTAACGTCAAAGCCGTTAGAAGTTTTTTAGGACATGCTGGTTTTTACCGCCGATTCATCAAAGATTTTTCAAAAATATCTCGTCCGATGACAAAACTTCTTGAGAAAGAATCTATCTTTGACTTCAATGCTGATTGCATAAAAGATTTCGAAACACTGAAATCTCAACTTACTAGTGCTCCGATCATGGTTTCACCTAATTGGTCACTACCCTTCGAACTTATGTGCGATGCAAGCGATTTTGCTGTTGGAGCCGTCTTAGGCCAACGTGAAGGAAAACACTTTCGGCCTATATATTTTGCTAGAAAGACACTGAATAGTACTCAGCAAAATTATACGGTCACCGAAAAAGAATTACTGGCTGTCGTTTTCGCATTCGACAAATTCCGATCCTACCTCGTGCTCTCAAAAACAGTCGTTTTTACCGATCATTCAGCGCTCAAGTATCTGTTCACCAAGCAGGATGCTAAACCGCGTCTTATTCGATGGATTTTGCTACTCCAAGAATTTGACATCGAAATCAAAGATAAGAAAGGAGCAGAAAATCTTGCTGCTGATCACCTATCTCGTCTTGAAAACCCCGATCTTGAGGAGTTAAAAGAAGAGGGAATCGATGACTATTTCCCCGATGAAACTCTCATGACCATTGATGGAACTGACGACCCTTGGTTTGCTGACTTTGCGAACTACCTCGCAGGAGGAATTCTCAGAAAAGGTCTAACTCATGCTCAAAGAAGCAAATTCTTTTCGGAACTTAAATACTATTTTTGGGAAGAGCCATATCTTTTCAAAATGTGTCCTGACGGAATGATCCGAAGATGTGTTTCTGGTTCCGAAACCCGAAAAATTCTTGACGAATGTCATCATGGCCCAACTAGGGGACATTATGGTCCTTTCACCACAGCTAAAAAAGTTTTTGATGCTGGATTCTATTGGCCAACAATATTCAAAGAAGCACACACACTTGTTCAAAACTGTGACGCTTGCCAAAGAACCAGCAATCTCTCTCGAAGAGATGAAATGCCATTAACAAGTATCCAAGTGTGTGAAATATTCGATATTTGGGGAATAGATTTCATGGGACCTTTCCCTAAATCCCACAAATTCGAATACATTCTCGTTGCTATAGATTATGTGTCCAAATGGGCAGAAGCTGAAGCTTTACCAACGAACGATGCTCGTGTCGTCGTTAATTTCCTCAAAAAGCTTTTCGCTCGTTATGGAATTCCCAAGGCATTAATAAGCGATCGAGGAACCCATTTCTGTAACCAACAAATGGAGAAAACCATGAAAAGATATGGAGTTCATCACCGATTCGTGACGGCCTATCATCCACAAACCAGTGGTCAAGTTGAAAATACCAACAGAGCTCTCAATAGAATACTAGAGAAAACAGTGAAGGACAATCCTTCAGTGTGGGCAAAGAAACTTGACGATGCTCTGTGGGCATTTCGTACGGCTTATAAAACTCCAATTGGCACAACTTCTTACAGACTCTTGTATGGAAAGACTTGTCATTTGCCGTTCGAAGTTGAACATCGTGCTTATTGGGCTCTCAGAAACTGTAACACCGATCTCAAAATAGCTGAAGAAAAGAGATTCCTGCAATTGCACGAACTCGATGAATTAAGACTCCAAGCTTATGAGAATTCCAAACTGTATAAAGCTAGAACAAAAGCTTATCACGATAAAAAGCTACGAGTTCGAAAAGAATTCAAAGCCGGAGATAAAGTTGTGCTTTTTAACATGAAGTTCAAATTCAAAGCTCCTAAATTACAACCAAAATGGTTCGGACCATATATCGTTAAACATGGATATCCATCCAGGTATGTCGAACTCTATGACAAACAGGGTGGAAGTTTCATTGTTAATGGGCACCGAATCAAGTTATATTACGACAAGGAGCAAACGAATGAAGTTTCAGTTGCAACAGTTTCCCCTGAAAATGAATTCGAAACTATCACCTTTGTAGCACCATTTCCAGGAAGAATCCCATAAATTGTTCCATGGAAACCTTCTGCTGAGTTCGTCTGGGACGATATTGAAGCTACTGGTGAAGAATTCATGTACATCCCCGAACTTTTCAAAATGTTCAAGGCTGCTCTTGTGGCCAAGTAAATTCGGGAAGATTCGAGTTAGGCTGATGACTCGGTAATAAAACAAGCGCTTCTCGGGAGGCAACCCGTGTGTTTCAGATTTGATTTTCTGTGGTTACGCCCCAAAGTTTAAACCTTTGGTTGAACTTAAGTGTGGGGGGGGGGGGTGCCACCTTTTAATAAAACCTTTTGTTTGTTTATAAGATTTTGTGCAGGTAATGATTTCTCCAGTGGACGCTAGGAATGAAGAAAAGAATTTTAAGCTGATAAACTCGTTGACATATCTGGTTTCATCTCTATTTTCCCTATTTCTATACTTTGAAGTTCGTTTTTCATTGAGGACAATGTCTAACTTAAGTGGGGGGGGGGGGTGAATAGGAAAAATTAGAGTTTTCATGCTTAAATTTTAAATTTTGTTTGCCCTTGTGATCTAGTTGTTTTCACACTTTTAGGATTATCTATTAGAATAACTGGATCAAACCACTGGTAAAAATTGGTAATATTTGAAACTTTGAGATGTGTTCCGATTACTATTGCAATCCATTCTGGGATCGATAAACATTTGCTAGCACATATTATACCTCTTTTTCACTAAATTGTGAGGATTTGAGCCTATTTCATAAACAACATACATCTTTTATGCTTGGATCTTTTGCTATGAGTGTGCCGGTGATTTTATTTATTCTAGAACTTGTGCTTGTAAATCATTACCAGACCGCAGTGAGATCGCATTCGTGCGATATAAGTGAATTCGTGTGATAAAGAGGCACCTTAGGATTTATCCCAAATGGCCTTCCATTTTACATCTAATGATATATTAGCTAACCACATTGGTTAGTTAACCACCCATATGGACCCATTTGTAGTGCTCATTTTTAGCACTAGATACCCCTAGTTACACCCTCTGAGCCATCCTTTTCATTTTTGCTTCACCAGAAAATACAAAAAGATTTTACACTTTAAACCTTAGCCTAACCCGTATCAATGTCTAAACGGTCAGTTGCTAGTCGCCGGGAAAGTGAAGATTGTTCAAATGATTATGAGTACCACATCCTGTGAGATTGATTGAGCCATGCATTTAGTTAATGATTAAAAAAAATGTGTTGAAAGTATGGAAATAATAGCCAATGTGCTATGATCGAAGAACAATTGTCATGGCAAAGCAAAAAGCTGTGGAAAGCGGAAAAGAAGAAATTGAAGCTATTATCATTTATCTGGTTCGTGGAATGTTTGGTAGCTAGCAACACGGGTATTAGACTTGATTTCATTTTTCTTTTAACACCAATTTCATATACATCTCCATGCCTTATCCATACCCTTAACCCTAAGCCATATCATTATAACCCGAATAAAAGTCCTCTTTAGATGTTTTTACTTGGTGCTCACGCCACGTCGGTGGAGTTTTATTTCTTGTACAAGCTTATGGTAATAATCTAATCATGACTGAGCAATGAGTGTGATTTATCTTGTTACTCCACTAAAAATGAGTGATTGAGTGAATTATATTTCGTTCCTTTTTCGTGAGGTGTTTTGAAATTTTAATCATGCAAGAAAATCATTGGATATTGTCAAACATCTTGATGTTTCACCTTTATAAAGCATAATTGATGAATCCTCTCTTGTATTTATGCTTGGTTGATTTGCATCACATTTTTCATAATCACGATCTTGTACCAGTGGATGTTTTTCCTAGATTTGCTTGAGGGCAAGCAAAGTTTAAGTGTGGGGGAATTTGATAACGCTCAGATTGTGCATGTTTTTAGTAGCGTTATGTGTGCTTTTATATATGTTATTTGGTTATATTTGCGTAATTATAGTGCTTAAACGCATCAAGAGATGTTTGTCTAGTGTTTATAACCAAGTGCAGGGAAACGGAAGGAAAGTAAAGAAATGTTCAGCAAATGGAAGATTCCCGTTTCAGTGAAGCCTAAATCAGTATCTCAAGGACCTTTGAAGACCATAGTGATTGAAGAACCAAGTTCTACAAGATAAAGAGAAGAAAAGATCAAGTTTCCGTAACTCAGGAAATCCAACCGGATCGGTTACAAGTGTAACCGGATCGGTTGGAAATTGACCAGAAACTCCATATGACCATCACCAACCGTTCGGTCGCCACCCGCAACCGGAACGGTTGGCCGCTTTTGTAGAAGGCCAACCGAATCGGTTGGTCATATAACCGATCCGGTTAGAGAAGCTGCATCTGCCAAATCTTCATCACTAAGTTTCCCCTTTGCATCCAAACGATTCTAGGACCTTCTCTTGGTGTATTCTAGTCCCTTCCTTACTCCTTGGAGGCCAAGTTCAGCAATTAATACCCTAGGCTTTGGAATTAGTATAAATAGAGGCCATTTGTGAGCATATGAGACACACACTTCAAATACAAATCTCTCTACTCATCAAACAAAGCTTTAAGCTCTCAAATTCGTCCTTAGAAGTCCTGGGAAGTTTGGAGTTCCAGAAGTTCCACATTTGGAGGCCAAATCACCAAGAAGTCTACCCCAATACTTTGGGAATCATTACTTCACCATTTGTAATCTTGTTCCAAGCATTGTAAGACTTTTAATCATGTTTTCTAATGTTCAAAGTTCTGAGTTTATGTTCATGTTTGCTATGAGTGGCTAGTTTCTTTATACACTTGCTTAAATGATGTTGATTATCATATGATTAGTTAATGACTGTGTTAACATGTTTTAATTCAATTTCAAGTTGATTCTAAGATCCAATTGTGCTGAAGTTTCATAGTGACATTTGTTAATCAAGTTTGGCTAATTGATAGTAATCGTTGAGGTCGAAAGAACTTATTGTTATTCAACTAGTCATAATCATTTTGTCTATGGATGATTGTTTTTACCCATTATTCTTGATTATACAAAGGAACTAAGGTGTGGTTGTAATAGAAACGCTTTTTGATTATCAAATTGGATTGGTTGGAAACATCTAAAAGGTCGTAAGATTAGTTGTTGAGAATCAATTGTAGCATTTTGTCTATGATCGGTTACCTTTTGTATTGACCATTTCTTAAGCAATTTGATGAAACAAGTGGATGTTTTTGTGTTTAAGTTTATAGACTTATGAAACTTGAATTGATCTTGAATTGATTGGTTTAAACGTAATGCTTGTTTTTATGAACTAAAATCTTGACGAAGGTTTAACTTGTAAGAACAATAGATTAGTCCACCAACTAATTATCATAACCAACATGTTAAGAGGTTAACACAATTACATTAATCTATGATATGAAACTAGTTTAAGCAAGTGTAGTTTTTAATCATTTGAATTTCATTATATCTATTTGCTTTGTTATATGTTTTGGATAGACTCTGTTGATTCAAACTTGTGTTTAGATTCACTCAAATCCCTGCGAACGATCCCGACTTACCTTCATAATCTTGCTATAGCGGACGAGTATACTTGCTCGTATGTGTTATTAGTAATATTGGTAATTCACCTTTTATAAATTTAAAACTTGTACACACGTAGCACATCAAATGACCTCTTCAGAAGGTGTAGCGTTGTACTCAGTTGGTTCAATGATAGGAATGAGGAGAATAGCCCGCAAGTCTGCTGGTGTGATGGTGACTTGCTTGTGATTGAGTGTCACAGTCACAACATTTTGCCCTTTGATCTACTTCATTGTGTGCCAGAATTGCTGTATGTATATCTCTGGGACTGTGGCAGAGTTGGTGAGCATATTCTGATAAGAATGGTTCTTCAGAATGTCCACTGCTATCAAGCAAGAAGACTCTGAGCATGTGAGGGTATCAAAATCAACACGGAGGTTGTTCTTTCCAATCTTCATTGGATAGCCATTAGGGAAGATATCAGCAATGGTGAGAACATTTGGTGCATCCACATTCTGCATTTGAGCATCCATGTCGTGATCTGAAAGATATTTAGCCAAAAGAACCAACATATTGAAAGACATTATGTTCGTCAATAGATGGTTTTATTGTCTAATTATAGAATGTGATATGTCGATGACTGTTACGAGTCCAATGTCACTTGTTTGTCCAATAGTCCAATGACGTCGTGATAAATTTCGTGAGTTGATTAACTTTAAGTTTTAAAGTCCATGTTTTCACTTATTATTCACAGCTTGTTTAAACATTTAAGCTTATAGTGACATTATTGGTTTCGTGGCGTTATGATTTAATTATTTACAAGTTTGCATGCGTAACAATTCATAATTAAGGTTAAACTAGGCTTAGGCGTAGAAATGGCAAGCTTATGTATAAACAGGAATGATATACGCGTAAACGCAAGCTTATGCGTAGGTTCTTGACTTACGCGTAAGAAATATTACGCGTAGGAAAAGGGGACCTTATGCGTAGAGCTTACGCGTAAGTGTATATAGAACCTTACGCGTAAGGCTTACTCGTAAGAGTCAACCTTATGCGTAGAGGTCACTGTTTACGCATATCCTTCACAGGATACGCGTAGTCCCTTATGTAGAACCTTACGCGTAAACGTTACGCGTAAGATTTCTCTTACGCATAACATGCTACGCGTAAGGTGATCCTTATGCATAGATGTCAAACAACCTTGATTCTGAATTTTCACGTGTAATAAACCTGAAATAGTTTCATCATAGCACCAATATTAACACATACATTCAGTTATTTTTCAGATCATAGCATGAATACACATTAAACAGTTACGCGTAATAAGACTTATGCGTAAACTTAAACCCTAATTTTCAAGAATTACGCCTAAGTTATCTAGCCATAGGATTTGTACAAAACCTGTTCTGGTAGTTCTAATAAGTCAAGTGAGTTGTTCTGTCCAAGTTTTAACATCAAATTCTCAACAAATCGAAAATACCCAAATATTAAGAACATAAACCCTAATTTCTAATTATCAATCAATTAGTGTTTCTGGGTTGATTCTAGACAAGGATATGATCAATTCATCTTGTAAACAACATCACACAACATTCTTTTTAACCAAAAACGTTCACACATGAAAAACCCCAAACTAACGCATGAACCCTAATTTTCAAAATCAAACAATTCGTATTTCTGGGCGAGTATTGATGATAAAAATGGAATCATAGTGATTAAATAAACGTTTTGACATAACCATTTTAACCAAAAACATTCAAACTTGATTACGTGTTCATACGCTTATGCGTAGAACACCAAATCGCTCATAAGTGAAGATCTAACCGTTGGTTTTTCAAGAAAATCAGAACCTATGTTTAGAAACTTGTTACAAACATAGAAACACTTACAAATTTGAGATCAAAAACACGGATTTGATGAATGATTTTTATGCGTAGGATGTGGTTTGGTGAGATAATAAATGAGGTGAATTAAATGAGTTTGGTGGGTGTTTTTATTAAAATAACTTTAAGCTTTTGACAGTTTTAGCCCCTCCACCTTAACCATTTACATCCAACGCCCATAACTTGCATTTTGGTTACCAAACGAAGAATATTTGGAAAGAATTTTAACGACACTCCCCCTCGACTTAGAAAATAATGAAGTTTTAGTCCGAGGAGTGTCAGTAAACCAGAAAAAATGACCACCATTTTAAAGAAACAACCGTGATAAGGTAACATGCAAGTACAAGGTTTTATGAAACTGAAAAATATTTTCTTTCTCCCCCTCAACACTTGATCGAAAAAATACTGAATTTTGAAAGATTTGAGTGTTGACGGAAGATTTGTACTTGCCATGTTAAAAGAAATATAGATAGAAGAATATTTTTGTTGTTTTATCTGATTTTATATTTTTGTATTTTGTTTTTGAAAAATTATTTACAAAAGAGGTTTTGGTGTTTGATTGGTTTTAAGAATGTTTTAAGAGTTCATCCAGTTCCTCTTGAGTCAAACACCGCATACCAATCCGGTGGACCAACTCATTAAACCTATCAGGAGCTAAGGCTTTGGTGAGGAGATCTGCCAATTGGTATTCTGTACCCACAAAGTATAATTCAACAGTACCCTGTTCCACATGGTCCTTGATGAAATGATATCGAAGATCGATGTGTTTTGATTTCGAATGTTGTACTGAGTTGCACGAGATCGCAATAGCACTCCGATTTTCGCAGTACATCGGGATTTTGTCAAACATGTAACCATAGTCTTTGAGTTGTGTTCGCATCCAAATGACTTGAGCACAACACGCAGACATGGCTACATATTCAGCTTCGGTTGATGAGAGCGATGTACAATCCTGCTTCTTCGATTGCCATGACACCAGTTTATCACCAAGAAATTGTAATGCTCCTGAAGTACTTTTCCGTGAATCTAAGCATCCTGCGTGATCAGCATCTGAAAATGCGATTAGTTCAAAACCAGAATCCTTCGGATACCAGATCCCCAAGTTAATGGTTCCCTTGATGTATCGGAGGATTCTTTTAACCTCAGAGAGGTGGGTTTCAGTTGGTCTCGACTGATAACGGGAGCAAAGATATACAGCAAAAACAATATCAGGCCTGCTAGCTGTTAGATACATGAGAGACCCAATAATACTACGGTATTTGGTAGGGTCCACCAATTTCCCATGTAAATCAGCATCTAGCTTCTTGGTATGAGCCATTGGTGTGGCATAGGTGTCACAGTTTTGCATTCCAAATTTGTTTAACAATTCAAGGGCATATTTGGACTGACTCAAGAAAATACCACGGGGTGATTGATGAACTTGCATTCCTAGAAAGAATGTGATTTCACCCATCATTGACATTTCAAAATGTTTTGTCATTAATTTTGCAAAAGCATTTGAGTATTTTAAGTGTGTTGACCCAAAAATGATGTCATCCACATAGATTTGAACGATTAAGATGTGAGCCCCGTGATATTGTATGAAAAGTGTAGGATCGACCGAACCTTTGGTGAATTTATTGGCAATGAGTAAGGATGATAACTTATCGTACCACGCCCGAGGAGCTTGTTTGAGACCATACAGAGCTTTGTTCAGTTTGTAGACATGGTTCGGGAACTCGGGATCAATGAATCCTTCTGGCTGGCTGACATAAACCGTTTCTTTCAGTTGCCCATTCAGAAAAGCAGTTTTGACGTCCATTTGAAAGACCGTTATGTTCATATGAGCCGCGAACGCGAGAAAAATCTGAACAGCCTCAAGACGAGCAACCGGAGCAAATGATTCTTCAAAGTCAATACCCTCTTCCTGTCTATAACCCTTAGCCACCAGACGTGACTTATTTCTGATTACGTTCCCTTCAGCATCTAATTTGTTCTTCCAAATCCATTTGAGACCAATGACGTAGACCCCTGTTGGTCTTTCAACCAGTTTCCATACTTCAAGACGTTTGAATTGGTTGAGTTCTTCTTGCACGGATTCAATCCAGTTGTATTTTGTCATTGCGTCTTTAATGTTTTTAGGCTCAGATTGGCAGACAGTGAGAGCATAAATGCAATGTTCACCATCTGTGTGAAGACGTTGTCTTGTAACGACTGGTTGATTCGGGTTGCCAATAATATTCTCTAGATGATGGTCTTTTGTCCAACGATGTGTATAGGGTTGATGTTGGTATACATTGTGCAGATTTTGAGGATTCAAATGGTTTGTTGATGATTCCGCGACATCAGGTGCAGCAGTTTCATTGGCAAACGGGTTAAAGAACGCATTTGGATCAAAATCTGCAGGTGGGGGTACTTCATTAAGAACATCAGCAGCTGGTTCAGCGTCGTTGGAAGCAGTTTGTTCAACTGTTGTTGTATAGTCAATTGGTGGTGCTTCTTCAACAGTAGTTGTTGTATCAGGTGTATCAGGTATAAGAGTATGATCAGGTTGAGCAGCGGAAACAGCGGATACACTTGGAGCACGTTCATCAATGTCATCACTAAACAACGGAGCAAATAGCATTTCCATTTGTTGACGAGTAAGCTGGGGGCTTAGTTCAGCTGATGATGGGGTTTGAGGGAAGTTTAAACGGTTGTGACCGGGTTCCAAGCTGTTATGCTCAGAAGCCATTTCTGTAAGTTCATCAAAATTAGCATGGATCGTTTCCATAACCTGCTTTGTACGACGATTCCAAATCCGGAAACCCTTAGAATTTTCACAATATCCTATAAAGACTCCAATGTCAGCTTTGGCTTTGAGCTTTCCAAAGTCATCACGATCATTATTTGGGTAGCAAAGGGATCCAAATACATGAAAGTGTTTGAGATTCGGTTTATGGTTGTGGATAAGCTCAAAAGGTGTTTTGTTGTGGCGTTTGGTAATCATTGAACGATTTTGAGTATAGCATGCAGTTGATACAGCTTCTGCCCATAAGTAATCTGGAAGTTTAGCATTGATTAACACTGTTCTTGCAACTTCCACTAACGTACGATTTCGTCTTTCAACTACTCCGTTTTGTTCTGGTGTACGTGCAATAGATGTCTGATGCTCAATTCCCACTTTCTCATAAAATTCTCGAAGAGTGTGGTTAACAAATTGATGCAGCGTACGTGGTTAGCAGGATGAACTACTATCAAAACTCATTGATTCAAAGAATACCGAAAATTGACAGCTATGAGGAAACCTCGTCTTTTTTATTAATCAAGCAAAAACTGCTGAACAAAACAATGAACAAGTGTTTAAATACGTAAACCCTAACTTCTGGAATAGAAATAAATTACGAAACGAAGTCCAACAACTTTTAAAAATTAGGAAAAGTGCCCGAAAGCTGATAAAATGCGATTTTAACCATTTCTGCATGGAAAACACTAGGCTTTTGTCGAATTCCAACACTTCCGCAAAAGCTTCGGATGATCCAATTTCTGCATAAAATCCTCCCCGAATTGCACCGCATCATTCCCCCCAGGATAGAGAAGATTCGACCTCGAATCTGGAACCACATCACCATCCTCAGATGAAGAATCACCAGCAAACGGAACAAGATGCTTCACATTAAAGATGTCAGCAGTATGAATATGGCTGGGCAAGCGCAAACGATAGGCATTAGGATTGATCTTTTCCACAATTTCCACGGGACCAATCTTCTTAGCAGCAAGCTTACTATAATCGCGAGCAGGAAAACGATCTTTAGTCAGAATAGCCCACACAAAATCACCGACCTCAAACGCAACATCCCGCCGTTTTGTATCAGCTTGCGTCTTATATTTTGCGGTATTGGCAACCAACTGAGCATGGGTAGCCTGATGAACTTGAACCAACTGATCAACGAACTCCTCTGTAGTAGCATGCGTGCAAACTTTGCTGGGTAAAGCAAGCAAATCAAGAGGTCCCCGCGGTGATAACCCATACACCACATGAAAAGGACTAAATCCAGTAGTACGGTTAACGGCATGGTTGTGGGCAAACTCGGCCTGAGGTAACTTCTGATCCCATGCTTTAGGATGATCTCCCACCAAACAGCGCAAAAGATTGCCAAGGGAGCGATTGACCACCTCGGTTTGGCCATCCGTTTGGGGATGGTACGCACTACTAAAATTCAGTTGAGTATTAACCATACGCCGTAAACTCCGCCAGAAGTGACTCACAAAACGAGTATCACGATCAGAAACTATAGAAGCAGGAAGACCATGAAGACGATACACATCACGAAAATAAAGTTGAGCAACAGTAACAGCATCAGATGTTTTTTTACATGGAAGGAAATGAGCCATCTTGGAGAAACGGTGAACGACCACATAGATAGAATCACTTCCACGCTGGGTACGGGGAAGGCCAAGAACAAAATCCATACTAACATCAGACCAAGGCTGCGTGGGAATAGGAAGGGGCAGATATAACCCGACATTAGTAGACGCCCCTTTGGCCAGTTGGCACACACGACAACGAGCAACAAAGCGACCCACCTCCTTACGCATGGAAGGCCAATAATAGAAACCCGCAAGCAACTGAAAAGTACGATCACGTCCCACATGATCCTCGTTATGAAGCTCTTGGATCATTTTCAAATGCAGGCTGCACTCCGGGATGCACAACTGAACCCCTTTGAACAAAAACCCATCTTCCAAGATAAATTCAGTTGGCTCGCCTTTCTGAATGCGTGCAAGAACCTGGGAGAAGAACGGATCATCGACATATAAGTCCAAAAAGGAATCAAAACCGGGTACGTGAACATGCATCTCAGTCAACAAACTGTGGCGACGACTCAACGCATCGGCCACACAATTAGAAACACCCGCTTTATGCTTTATCACAAAAGTAAACTGCTGCAAATAAGAGATCCAAGAAGCATGTCGATGAGAAATTTTGTCCTGGTTGCCAAGATGCTTGAGGGAGTCATGGTCCGTGTAAAGAACAAATTCTTGTTGAAACAGATAATGACGCCAATGCTTGATGGCCTGGACAACCGCGTAAAACTCAATGTCATATGTACTAAAACGAATTTTAGCACCAGATAGCTTCACACTAAAATAAGCAACAGGCCGGCCAGACTGACTAAGAACACCACCAATACCAGTTTTGGAGGCGTCACAATGGAGTTCGAATGGTTGCGAAAAATCAGGCAGCACCAGAATTGGGGCAGAGGTTAACCGACGCTTGATTTCCAGAAATGCAGCTGCGGCGTCAGGCGTCTAGTGAAACTTAGAACCTTTCATGCAATCAGTAATTGGGGCCATAATACCACTGAAGTGAGGAATGAAACGCCGATAGAAGGATGCCAAACCATGAAAACTGCATGCGTCAGTGGTGGAAGAGGGTTGTGGCCAGTGTTCTATAGCAACAATTTTACCAGGATCAATCTTGAGCCCATCGCGAGAAACCACATAACCCAGAAACTGAATAGACTCGGTCAAAAAAACACACTTAGCAGACGCAGCAAAAAACTTATCACGACGAAGAATCATCAAGACTTCACGCAAGTGCTGAAGATGCACAACAGGATTTGCACTATAAATCAAGATGTCATCGAAATAAACGACAACAAACTTCCCAATGAACGGGCGAAGGGCCTGATTCATAACACGCATAAAAGTACTAGGTGCATTGGAAAGTCCAAACGGCATAACTAACCACTCATATAAGCCTTCACGAGTTTTGAAGGCTGTTTTCTATTCATCCCCCGTACGAATACGTATCTGATGGTACCCACTTTTCAAATCAAGTTTGCTAAACACACAAGCACCACCTAACTGATCTAGCAAATCATCCAACCGAGGAATGGGAAAACAATAACGTACCGTAATTTTATTGATAGCACGGCTATCCACACACATGCGCCAAGAGCCATCCTTTTTTGGGGTAAGGAGGGCTGGGACAGCGCAAGGACTAAGGCTCTCACGAATATGCCCCTTTGCGAGTAAATCCTCTACCTGCCGACGTAACTCTTCGTGCTCCTTGGGACTCATACAATAGTGGGGTCGATTAGGTAATGCAGCCCCTGGCACCAAATTAATATGATGTTGAATGTCCCGTAATGGTGGTAATTCCGAAGGTAAAGATTCAGGAAACACGTCCGCGAATTCTTGTAATAATGGTTGAACTGCAGCAGCCGAACCACCAGACGAAGGGGCTGTCACGGGGTGAGAAAATAGAACAAAAACCATGCCTGACTCCTCCATAGCGGCCTGGAAAGGAGCTCGAGATAATAAAGTCGTCGATGTTGGTGGTAGAGCTAAAGGTGTAGAACTCCCTTTGGGCTTGTTTGGAAGCAACACAATTTTCTTGCCACGAAACAGGAAAGAGTAAGTATTCGAGCGGCCATCGTGTTGAACACTATGGTCGTACTGCCACGGGCGCCCCAATAATAAATGACAAGCATCCATAGGAACCACATCGCAGGATATAGCATCATTATAACTTGGACCAATAGAGAAATTCACAAGCACACACTTCGAAACTGTAACATCCGTACCTTGACTGAGCCATGAAAGTTTATAAGGTTTCGGGTGTGGTTCCGTACAAAGACTCAATTTAGACACTGCCACTTCAGAAATAATATTCTCACAACTACCTCCATCGATAATGAAAGTGCAAACTTTCCCACCAATAGTGAATGTCGAATGGAAAAGGTCGTTGCGCAACCATTCTGTTTCCGGAGCACGCGGGGCCAAGAAGGTTCTTCGTAACATCAGAAGTGGACCAATATCACCTGACACAATCTCTTCCTCGACTTCGTCATCATAAATGCAGTCATCATAAATTGGGTTATCATCATCGGGAGCAGAGGCATCTGTAAAAAGACCACGAGTAGCAGATGGAGCTTTACGACAATCACTTTGTCTATGGCCAAGTTCACCGCAATTAAAACACCGCAAGCCGCCAGTGCGCCCTTGGGCAGGGGTGGAATAACCACGAGTGGGTGACGGGGCAGATTGCTCAGAAGTATTCCGAATAGCCTGTGTGGAAGAGCTCGGGGCACTAGTTGATCCAGAAGGTTGTCGAAAACTACCTGTGCTACGTCTGGCCAACTGTTTTTCTGCCTGGGACGCACGTTGGTGAGCTTCAGCAACTGTTAAAGGGTCAAACATATTAAGAATATCCTGTAATTATAGGCGCAGGCCACCAATATAACGAGAAACCAATTGGAGATGTGATTCGTTGACATCAACACAAGCAAGGTATGCATAGAAGTCAGTGGAGTACTCATTAACAGAACGAGAGCCTTGGCGAAGGTTCTGAAACCGCTGGTATAATTCGCGACCATAATTATATGGTAGAAACGCAACCCTAAGGTGTTTCTTGAATTTATCCCAACTAGAAATTTTGGCCTTGCCACTGCGAATGCGAGTCTGTTGCAGTTGTTGCCACCAAGCTTGCGCACGACCACGCAAACGGATGGTCACTAGTGAAACACGCCGATCATCTGGAACCTCCATAAAGTCCAGAATCTCTTCAACCTGTGAAAGCCAATCGATAAACTCTTCAGCCGGAAGAGTACCATCGAACTGTGGAATTTCCACCTTGAACCTGTGTTCCCAACGGCGATTAGGTCATTCTGGCGAACGATTCCGAGGACCAGCGAAAGGGTTGTCATCCGTAACCGTAACATCATCATCATGAAGATTCATGTTGCCAGAGGCAGCCAATTGCTGCGTCAAAAACTCAACCTGTCGCCTCAAATCGGTGTTATCACGTTGTAAATCAGCGTTATCAGCACCATCATCACCATGGTTGGCAGCGCGAGTTTGTCTCCGGGGCGGCATAACTCAGGAACGACTGGAAACTGATACCACTCTGATGCAGCGTACGTGGTTAGCAGGATGAACTACTATCCAAACTCGTTGATTCAAAGAATACCAGTGTGCACCAAATCTTGATTTTCAGAACGAAGATTTCCAGAAAAATTCATGACTTCTTTAGTGTGTGCAAGATAAATCAAATATGACACCATATTCTTTTTTAACTTTTGCAAATTCTTGTTCATATTTTGAGATTTGACATTTCAAAGACACGTTTTGATCATCCAGTTGCTCAATTTTAGGATTAAACATTTTTTATTTCAACTAGTGGATTTTGTTTTGCAAAGCAAGTTCACGATTTTGACAATCTTTTTGACACCATTGAAGACGACGTTTTGAATTTGAAAGTTCATTTAACAGTCGTTCATTTTTAGCTTTTAAAGACTCTATCTGGTGCACATTATCAATATTCACAACAATATCAACAGAATCAACAGAATCAATAGAGATATGATCAGATGCATATGCAACAGATTGTAATGCAACAAGATTATTGATATCAACACAGATAACATCTTCCAAGAGTCGATCAACATCTTTTCTCAATAATTTCTTTTAACGTTTAGTATTTGAAATCGATGTTTCTGTTTTCTCGAAAACTGTTTTCATGAGACCGAGTTCCTTGTGAAAATCCCTTTCCCAATATAGTGCACAAGTTTTCAAATTTTTGACATGGGGTAAAAGTCTTTTCTGAAGAATGTCTCTTTGTTCTCGCGCCATTGGCGATTGAAAATGTTCAACTTTTATTTCAGAATGAAATTCAATCTCACGTTCCAAAATTTTGAGGTCAGATAAGAAAGTGTCAAAGTATTTTATAACGCGACAACTTTCGGCTTTTGTTTTAACTTCACTAAGTGAAGGTGAAGGACCATTAATTTGTGCACCATTGTGTTTGGGACTAACTTCAGAAACTGGTGTGATAACAAAAGGTTTGTTAGAAGTATCTTGTTGTGTGACAAAAGTTACGGCTTTTGAATAGTTAAATGGTTTGTTATAAACGACATTTTCCATTTTTGACCGACTCTCGTCATCTACATCTAATTCCTCCATACGATTATATTCAACAACAGTCATAATTGAATCATCAATTCTATGTTCTGCACTGTAAACTTCAGGATTTGGTTTGAATGCTCTGTTTGAAAACTTAGGTTTGTAATCAGCAAGTATTGGTCCATATCCATTTGGATTTGGTTTAAAAGTAAACTTTTGAATAGTTGTGATTGACTCACCATGTTTATAAACAACATTTCGAAACTCTTTGATTTTGTGTTGTAAGTCGACAATTTCTTCAAGATAATTATCTATTCATTTCGTGGAATGCTGTTTGTACTCAGAGAACTGTTTTTGACAAGTTAACAACTCAGCCTTGGCTTTATGAGTTTCCAAAGTAAGAGCGTTAAGTTGTTTTTTATGTTCATGTTTCAGTTGTTCTATTTGAGACAACAAAGTATTCTTGGATGCGGCTAGATCACGTATCTGTCGTTCTAATGATTTTTCGTTTTGATGAGATTTAGCAAAAGCGACTTCAAAACCTTTTTCACGTTTTTCTTGAGTTTTGAAAAAATTGATTTTTCGAATTAAGCATTCATTATCCCTAATTAACAGTGCATTTTTATCTTTTAATTTCGTGCAAATTTCCAAACGAGATTGTTGGTCTTTAATTAAGGTCAGGAGCTCAATTTCTCTATTAGACAGAAGCTCATCTTGTTCAACGTGAGTCTCATCATGATCATTATTTAGATCCTCAAATATAACCACGGAGTCAACTTGATTATCAATATTAACCAAAAGGTTATCTTGATCGTCAAATATAGCTACGGGATCTATTTAATAATCATCGGAATGAGATGTGGATGGCTCATGTTGAACACTCTGATCCTTGTCGGATGAAGAAATTGGCGGAGATATCAGATCAGGGATGAGTATATTTTGTTCCGATACCTGAGACAAGCCATCAGTGTCATACACTAGGCCTGTGTCACTCATGTGTAGAGCTTGCATTTGTGCCATCAACATCACTGCTGCATTAGCCTGCAAGTCCTCCATATCATCATCAGAATCTGCATCTGCCATAAAGCTCTGTTCCTTGTTGGAAAGAGTTCCACCAGCTTCATCCTTAAGAGCCAAGAGCAACGCCTCTTTGTGATAAGCATTGCCTCTTGTCCTCGGCTTAGGACATGCATTAGCCAGGTGACCCTTCTCATTGCAGTTATAACAACGAAGACCATTAACCCCATTCTGAGCATTCCCCTGTTCAACCACTTGACCCCTTTGTTGTTGCGGAGCACCCATGTTATTTCTTCCAATAGCATTAAACCCTTGACCACCTCCCATCTGACGACCATAACCACGGTTCTGAACTTCAACGCGTCCATTGTTTACAACAGCTTGATTCCTTGTGTTGGATGAGGAATGAATGCGATTGTTGGATTTGTTTGTATACCGACTGAAGGCTTTAGCAATCATAAAAAATCCTTGTTGCAATTCATCGAAAGCAGCAGAGTCCTCATCAGCTTCACTGTAAAGTGCTTGAGCATTGTTGTTGTTGTATGGAACCAATTGAGTTTGTTGAGGTTGTTGCTGTGACTGATCATATGGTGTAATGGTTGCAGTTGGTTGAGGAGCGGGTTGAGGAGCTGTTTGAGGAGGAAGATTAGTTTGAGCCCACAAAGCAAGTTGTTGATTATCAGGAATTTACTGTGAAGTCGGGAATCCACGGATAGTCCTTTCTTTGTCAACTTCTTTTTGGTGAGGCTTCATGATCTGTGCAAAACCGTCAAGTTTTCTCACGCAAGCTGACCACTTGTGAATGACCAACTGTAAGAAACTTAAAACCGCTGAAGCACAAATGCAATGAAGATCTGGGGAGTATAGTGTTTCCCCGGGTCGTTATGTCCCAGCGAGCTATGCAATGAATTATCAAACGTATAGTGATCGGGAGATTTGGACGGAAAAGAGGATCTGAATGTGATTATGACTACAGGAAAAGCCAACAAATTAAAACGGCTTAAATGCAAATTAAAGGAAATTAAAAAGATAAAATCTATTAAATAAACGCTATCACTATATTTAAAATGATGAACGTTTAAAACTTAAAACTAAAAACTTACGTTTAAAATAAAATTACGTAAACGTGCAAAATAAAAAGTGAAACTTATACAATATAAATCCTAAAAATATGAAAAATACATTTTTACAAACCTAATGATAAAATAAAATTCATAGAAAAAGAAAATTATTTTTATAACTAATTATCTAATTATTATTAATTAAAAACTATTTTTAACTATTTAATAATTACCTAAAATACAAGAAAATAGGAAATAAGGCTAGAAAAATAAAATTAAGACTTAGAAAAGTCTAAAATAACAAAATAGAATTTTCAAAACTATTTTTGTATTTTTCTGAATATTTTTCTATTTTCCAGGAATTTTAAACTATTAAAAACTAATTAAATTATTTAAAAATACAAATTTAACTAAGAAAAATATGGAAAAAATACTTTTTTTACTTTTTATATTTATCTAAACCTAAGAAAATTGAAAAATTATTTTTTTGAACCTTTTCTTAATTTTTTGTATTAAATGCTATTTAAAAAGGCTTAAGAACTAATTTAAATTAAGAAAAATAGCAAAACAACTTAGAAAAATCTGAAAATTTCAGGAAAACTCTAAAATATAATTAGGAAGCTAGGAAAAATGGAAAAACAAGGTGCTACGTGGAGAAATAAGGTACTGATGAAGGAGTGCTTATTGAAATAAGCACTTGATTAAGCAAATGGAATCCAAAGGCTACCAAACTGAAGCAGGAACTCTAATAAGCTAAAATAACACAAATGGAACAAGTTTCAACAAGCAATAACCTCTGGTTATCAGGTTGCAATGATTTGATGATTATGAGCTTATGGCAGAAAACTGTTTAAAGGGTACCAGGTTTGGACATGGAACTAAGCACATGAATAAGCTAGAAACTACAAACCAAATATTGGAACCTAATCTAGACCTGGCCAAGAACCTTAAAAACAAAATTTAGACCTTGGGGTGCTCAGATGAGCTCTGTACAAGCTCAACAAAAACTGCATAAAACCTGTGCAGGCTTAATGCCCTGCACAGGGCATTTAGCAACATATTGACAAGCTTTTTTGAAGCTTCTACAAAATTCACAAAATTGTAATAAAATGGAGATAAACAAATAGACCAGGAGGACTTTCTGAAACCACAAGTTTCATTGAAAATAATTCAGAAGTGAGCTCATGAAAAATCTTCCTATTTGGCTCAAAACTGAAATTTGCACCATTTGACTTTTGATAAAAACATGAAAGGTTGACTTTTGTGGATTTTGATCATGATTTAAAGACTGGAAATGAAATATTATGATGAAATGAGACTGAAGAAAGCTAGCTCTATGAATTTGGAACACAAAACAAACTTTAGAATTGTTGAAAATCCAACAGTAAGCTAGGTAGGACAGTAAAAGGGTGAGATTGACTTTGAGACCTTGCAGGCACAGTTTGATGACAGAAATGAGCTCAAAAGGACTTAATAAACATGAAACAAAAGGAGTGTACCACTGAACTATCCTAAATCACAGGTTTAGAAGCAATTCCAAACACCCTTTAAAATACTGTTTTGAACTAAAACTGAGATAAACTGTTGAACCAACATAAAGTAAGGATCAAACTAGGTTTAATTACACTAATTAACATTAAATAAGCAAGCAGGAACCAAAATTAAACACAGGTACAGATATAAGCTCATTATGAAAAATAGAACTAAAAATGGAAATGAGAAATTCCATACTCACAAGAAATCCAGCTGGTGCCACAGGCTAAACCAGACCCAATATACCCTATCCTACTCTATTCCAACCCTAATAACTGCTCTGCATCACCCTCTTCCATCACCATTGCCAAATGCATCACAGTTGACTTTTGTTGACTATTTAACAAAGTGACTCAAACCTTGAATGCAAGCTTATACAAAGCTATCTGGAGCTTATTTAAGCTTATTTGACTTTAACAAAAGCTTATGAAGAGCTTAGACTTAGAATTCGAAACTGAAGAATTCAACAGTGAACTTGAAAAATTGAAACTTATACAAAAGACTTGAATTTAAACTCAAAAGCACATACAAAGATGTTTTCACTTAAATGTGATACATATAAACTAGAATTACAACATTTGAACTTAAATTAAAACATTTATTTAAAAATCGACATTAAGAGAAATTAAAAAAACTAACTACTCTTTTGAAACTGCTTCTTTCTTCTCTTTTATAGCTCCAAGAGCTTTCTCTCACTTCCTTGATTGATTCCCACCACTCTTTTGGACCCTTGGATGCCTTGGGAGATTTTTAGCCATCGATTGGCTTTTGGCGGGAAAATGGGGATTTAACAGTTGGAGAGAGATAGAGTGTTTGGTGAGGGAAGAATTACTGTTTCTTGGAAGGTTGTGTTTGGAGGGAACAAGTTGAGTGGAAAGGTGAGTTGGAGGAGGGGGGAAGTGTGTTGCAGGGAGAGTTGCAGAAAGCAGGTGGAAGAGATGAGGTTTTGGCGCGTGTTGGGGGTGTTGACCAGGATTTGACCGGTTATTAGTAATAAAAGGGGGTTCACAATTGCAATTTGATAGGGGTCCAAGGTGTGTGAAAGGTCCAAAATGGATATAAAGGCTTAAATATTACAAGGACTTAATGTGTAATTCTGAAAATTTCAAGGACCACTCCTGCCAATTCAACAAAGTTGCTCCAAGGGACTAATACTGACAAGCTTCAAAAGTACAGGGACCAAATCTGTCATTTTCCAATTTTCCAGGGACTAATTCTGCCAATTTTGAAACTTGAAGGACCATTCTTGTAATTTTCTCAAATTTTTAACATTTTTCACCAAAGGACTAAATTTGACAAGTTATGATTTAAAAAGGACCTTTGGTGACTTTTCTTTTGAAATTTTGACTCAGGGACTATTTTTGACAATTTTAGAAACTTGGGGGACTGAAACTGCCAATTATGCAAACTTTGCTCATTTTTCATCTGATTTTAAAAATTTTGCATCTGAAACATATAAAATGCATTTTTGGAATATTTTCAGTATTTTGATGCATTTCTGAGCATTTTTAAACGTTTTGCAGTTCAGATTTGACTAAAAATGATGAGTATTTACACACTCATCAATCCCCCACACTGAGATATTGCTAGTCCCTAGCAATGATTTGAGAAAACACAATGGATTTTAATCTCTTTACCAAAAGCCATTACTTCTGGAGTAGCCAAATGTTTCAGTTCAAGTAAGAACCTTGGTACACTGATAACCAAATGATTTTGAGCAAATCATAAGCTGTAAACGGATTTGATTTGTCTTTACCAGAAGCCGTACCCTTCTGGACTAGCCAACTCTTAGATAAATTATCAGAATTATCTTTGGCGAGCTGATTACCAATTATGGTTTTTCCACTGCCTTTACCACAAGCCATAATCTTGCGGGCTAGCCAACTCTTCACTTTTAAGGATATGGTGAGCTGAATACCATACAATTTTGGGCAAATTGCAAGCCGTCAACGGATTTGAGATATCTTTACCAAGAGCCGTTTGCTCCTGGATTAGCCAATCCTTTTGTTTTTTTTTAGACAAGGCGGACTGATAACCTAATGAGAAAGTGTAAAACACTTACTCCAAAAAAAAATTTTGGCCAAAAACGGGGGAATTGGTGTAATTATATGATAAAATTCGTGAGAATTCCCCCCCACACTTAGAAATGAATATTGCCCTCAATATTCAAAGTACCGGCGGTTATGCCGAAACATAGAACGTAAAAGGGAAATACTACGACCATTATTTGAAAGGATTTTTTTTTTTTTTTTTTTTTTTTTTGAAATACTTATATATATAACATGTGGGGTAACTCCCCCACACTAGGGTAGAACACATGGGTGAAAACCCATGTTAAGCTACTGTTTTTGATTACCGAGTCGCTAGCTTGACTCGACCCCGAATTCATTGGTTCATGGGGAAGCAAAGTGGAAGAAACAATCTCCATCGGACTTTCATTCAAGATGTTTGGACAAACATTTGAAGCACGAGAAAGTTCCACACCGATGAGATATACATAGAACCGGCTCAAAAATGATAAGTGAAAATGTCGGGGTCAAAGATAGTGTCTTCATTCCCGAAGGAGTGAAGATGAAGAGAAATCACGAGATATTTGAGGAAAGGAAGAAAGATTCTGATAACAATCAGGATCCATTCCTCATCCTCAAATGTAGACATATCGGGAAGAAGGGTGAGGGTATTATCATTAATAAGCAAACTCATACAATAGAGTACACCTTCCTCCGAGCTAATATCATCCTCAAGATCAAAATAGAAATGATCATGTTCCGGAGGAGATATATCATGAGAGAGTTCACCGGAGAACTCTTTATGAAGAGAATCATTCACATGAAGTGAAATTGTGAACTCTTGTTCCATTGTGGGCTCATCACTATCCTTGGTCTGAGTATCAAAGAGTGGATTCTCAGAAATTAAAGTGAATTCAAAGTCGAATTCAAATAGAGGATTGGTGAAAGTAGCTTTGAATGTTTCGGGAACAAAGTGATCAACATTCTCATTTGGATTGTTAGGATAAGAAGTGAGTGAACGATCATTATCAATGAGACTTTCAGTCTCTCCCAGATCGGCTTCGAAATCAAAGAGTGGATTGATGTGAGTGAGTTCATCGGAGAACTCCTCAAGAAGGGGATCAGCATCAGATTGTGGAAGTGATGCCTCAACGTACTCGATGTTTCCAAAGGAAGCACAATCGTCGCTAAGATCGGAGAAAGTTTCAAAATGATCTTTTGAACACTCAAGAGGGGAAAGAGAATCACACATCTGATCAGAAGTTCCCTGTGACTCTCTCGGGATTGGGACAAGGTCCTCAACACTAGACTTTATGAATTCGTCCGATTCCTTTTCAGGAACAGTGTCAAGAAGCTCATCCCCCATGTTCAGAGAGTGAGTGGGAGCTTCGGGTGTGATAGCAGTTGTTTGAGATGGAATCTCAACTGCTGGAATATCAACTGACTGAGGGAGTTGAGAAATATTATCTCTAAAAGGATAAAAACTCTCCTCATCATCATCATAAAGAGCTGCCTTAAGAAATTGGGAACGCCTTAGAGCTGCATGCTCTAGGACTAATAATTCTTCCCTCGATTGGCGGGCTTCCCGCTCTTCGGCTAGCAATTCTCCCATGGTCTTTTCACCACTCACTTGATTCTTAAAGTTACTCATCATATCCTCAAGTGTTTTTATTGCGGTTTCAAAATCCTGGGAGATTTCATGAGACAACGGCTCAGGTGGAGTTTGAACCGTATAATGCTGTGGAGGTTGGAAATTTTCAATCATGTAAGAGTCATGATTGTTACAAGGAACTGGGTTCCCTATTTGACAATCAGAGCTGAAATGGGGACCTCCACAGTACTCACAACAGTAAAACTGTTGAGTCTGGACAGGTGAATCATATGGATTTTGGTTATAACCAAAGTTCTGAGCATCATTGGAAAACTGTTCATAGACAAACGTGTTTCCGGATTGACACTCAAATCCTTGGTGAGGACCTCCACAAAATTCACAGTAGGTATGTTGATTGTATGAAGAATAGTCGGGCTGTGGGTGGTAATTGGAAAAGTTAGAGGAGTCGTTAAATGAGTTCGGATTAGGATCATAATCAAATGAATTCCTCGAACCACAAAACAAACAACTCCCGTTATGAATATCATTACCACATTGTACACACGTACACCAACGACAGGGTAAACCACAAAGAGGCTCACCACAACCGACACAAGGAATAAACGATTGCATTTGAGAGTTATGAAGAGGAATCAGTTTATTCAAAGAATCAACAAAACCAACATGGTGATCCGAATGACTATCAAGTCTCGAAGAACATTCAGAAAAATCAGGAGGTGGGACAAGTGGTGTGCTCTGAGAGCTAGCAATTTCCACCACTTCCGTTATGGTCTCCGGTTTTGGTTCTTGAGAAACGTGAAGATTAGGCAAGTCATTCTTGCTAGTCACCGGTGTTTGAACGGGTTCATCATAATTAATTCTAATTCTCGACCTTTTTTCATCGGCTTGAATTTGTTCGATTAGATTACGGGCTCTATTTTCAAAGAAAGTGTCCTCGTAATCCTCGGTGGGTGCTTGGGGTAGCTCCGACGTTTGAACTGGTTTGTCAAGATTAGAATGTATTTCAGGTTGTGGCGGGTGGTCGAAATAACTTTGAAAAGAATTTTTGATGGATAATTCGCACGAATTGCAAAATTCGCTTGAACTAGGCCCTCCACACCGCTCACACACATTTGTGACGATGATGTTGACGAATGTCGACATAAGAATTAAACATATAGAGGATTAAGAAGAGAATCAAATGGATGAGAAGATACGAAGAATAGAATTAAACGGCAAAAGAGGGTAAGAGAAGTAGAATCAACGAATAGGAGGAATGAGAAGAGTATTTTTGGATTTTTGGATAAGAAAATACAAACATATACAGATGGATGGTATGAACAAAGAGTGAGTATCCAAATCACTAATCTGCTAGACGTAAGATAATCAGCACAGCTCCCCGGCAGCGGCGCCAAAAATTTGATCTGTGCAAAACCGTCAAGTTTTCTCACGCAAGCTGACCACTTGTGAATGACCAACTGTAAGAAACTTAAAACCGCTGAAGCACAAATGCAATGAAGATCTGGGGAGTATAGTGTTTCCCCGGGTCGTTATGTCCCAGCGAGCTATGCAATGAATTATCAAACGTATAGTGATCGGAAGATTTGGACGGAAAAGAGGATCTGAATGTGATTATGACTACAGGAAAAGCCAACAAATTAAAACGGCTTAAATGCAAATTAAAGGAAATTAAAAAGATAAAATCTATTAAATAAACGCTATCACTATATTTAAAATGATGAACGTTTAAAACTTAAAACTAAAAACTTACGTTTAAAATAAAATTACGTAAACGTGCAGAATAAAAAGTGAAACTTATACAATATAAATCCTAAAAATATGAAAAATACATTTTTACAAACCTAATGATAAAAGAAAATTTATAGAAAAAGAAAATTATTTTTATAACTAATTATCTAATTATTATTAATTAAAAACTATTTTTAACTATTTAATAATTACCTAAAATACAAGAAAATAGGAAATAAGGCTAGAAAAATAAAATTAAGACTTAGAAAAGTCTAAAATAACAAAATAGAATTTTCAAAACTATTTTTGTATTTTTCTGAATATTTTTCTATTTTCCAGGAATTTTAAACTATTAAAAACTAATTAAATTATTTAAAAATACAAATTTAACTAAGAAAAATATGGAAAAAATACTTTTTTTACTTTTTATATTTATCTAAACCTAAGAAAATTGAAAAATTATTTTTTTGAACCTTTTCTTAATTTTTTGTATTAAATGCTATTTAAAAAGGCTTAAGAACTAATTTAAATTAAGAAAAATAGCAAAACAACTTAGAAAAATCTGAAAATTTCAGGAAAACTCTAAAATATAATTAGGAAGCTAGGAAAAATGGAAAAACAAGGTGCTACGTGGAGAAATAAAGTACTGATGAAGGAGTGCTTATTGAAATAAGCACTTGATTAAGCAAATGGAATCCAAAGGCTACCAAACTGAAGCAGGAACTCTAATAAGCTAAAATAACACAAATGGAACAAGTTTCAACAAGCAATAACCTCTGGTTATCAGGTTGCAATGATTTGATGATTATGAGCTTATGGCAGAAAACTGTTTAAAGGGTACCAGGTTTGGACATGGAACTAAGCACATGAATAAGATAGAAACTACAAACCAAAGATTGGAACCTAATCTAGACCTGGCCAAGAACCTTAAAAACAAAATTTAGACCTTGGGGTGCTCAGATGAGCTCTGTACAAGCTCAACAAAAACTGCATAAAACCTGTGCAGGCTTAATGCCCTGCACAGGGCATTTAGCAACATATTGACAAGCTTTTTTGAAGCTTCTACAAAATTCACAAAATTGTAATAAAATGGAGATAAACAAATAGACCAGGAGGACTTTCTGAAACCACAAGTTTCATTGAAAATAATTCAGAAGTGAGCTCATGAAAAATCTTCCTATTTGGCTCAAAACTGAAATTTGCACCATTTGACTTTTGATAAAAACATGAAAGGTTGACTTTTGTGGATTTTGATCATGATTTAAAGACTGGAAATGAAATATTATGATGAAATGAGACTGAAGAAAGCTAGCTCTATGAATTTGGAACACAAAACAAACTTTAGAATTGTTGAAAATCCAACAGTAAGCTAGGTAGGACAGTAAAAGGGTGAGATTGACTTTGAGACCTTGCAGGCACAGTTTGATGACAGAAATGAGCTCAAAAGGACTTAATAAACATGAAACAAAAGGAGTGTACCACTGAACTATCCTAAATCACAGGTTTAGAAGCAATTCCAAACACCCTTTAAAATACTGTTTTGAACTAAAACTGAGATAAACTGTTGAACCAACATAAAGTAAGGATCAAACTAGGTTTAATTACACTAATTAACATTAAATAATCAAGCAGGAACCAAAATTAAACACAGGTACAGATATAAGCTCATTATGAAAAATAGAACTAAAAATGGAAATGAGAAATTCCATACTCACAAGAAATCCAGCTGGTGCCACAGGCTAAACCAGACCCAATATACCCTATCCTACTCTATTCCAACCCCAATAACTGCTCTGCATCACCCTCTTCCATCACCATTGCCAAATGCATCACAGTTGACTTTTGTTGACTATTTAACAAAGTGACTCAAACCTTGAATGCAAGCTTATACAAAGCTATCTGGAGCTTATTTAAGCTTATTTGACTTTAACAAAAGCTTATGAAGAGCTTAGACTTAGAATTCGAAACTGAAGAATTCAACAGTGAACTTGAAAAATTGAAACTTATACAAAAGACTTGAATTTAAACTCAAAAGCACATACAAAGATGTTTTCACTTAAATGTGATACATATAAACTAGAATTACAACATTTGAACTTAAATTAAAACATTTATTTAAAAATCGACATTAAGAGAAATTAAAAAAACTAACTACTCTTTTGAAACTGCTTCTTTCTTCTCTTTTATAGCTCCAAGAGCTTTCTCTCACTTCCTTGATTGATTCCCACCACTCTTTTGGACCCTTGGATGCCTTGGGAGATTTTTAGCCATCGATTGGCTTTTGGCGGGAAAATGGGGATTTAACAGTTGGAGAGAGATAGAGTGTTTGGTGAGGGAAGAATTACTGTTTCTTGGAAGGTTGTGTTTGGAGGGAACAAGTTGAGTGGAAAGGTGAGTTGGAGGAGGGGGGAAGTGTGTTGCAGGGAGAGTTGCAGAAAGCAGGTGGAAGAGATGAGGTTTTGGCGCGTGTTGGGGGTGTTGACCAGGATTTGACCGGTTATTAGTAATAAAAGGGGGTTCACAATTGCAATTTGACAGGGGTCCAAGGTGTGTGAAAGGTCCAAAATGGATATAAAGGCTTAAATATTACAAGGACTTAATGTGTAATTCTGAAAATTTCAAGGACCACTCCTGCCAATTCAACAAAGTTGCTCCAAGGGACTAATACTGACAAGCTTCAAAAGTACAGGGACCAAATCTGTCATTTTCCAATTTTCCAGGGACTAATTCTGCCAATTTTGAAACTTGAAGGACCATTTTTGTAATTTTCTCAAATTTTTAACATTTTTCACCAAAGGACTAAATTTGACAAGTTATGATTTAAAAAGGACCTTTGGTGACTTTTCTTTTGAAATTTTGACTCAGGGACTATTTTTGACAATTTTAGAAACTTGGGGGACTGAAACTGCCAATTATGCAAACTTTGCTCATTTTTCATCTGATTTTAAACATTTTGCATCTGAAACATATAAAATGCATTTTTGGAATATTTTCAGTATTTTGATGCATTTCTGAGCATTTTTAAACGTTTTGCAGTTCAGATTTGACTAAAAATGATGAGTATTTACACACTCATCACTTCAAATAGTCGTACAACAATCCGTATGTAGCATGATGAAGATTCTTAGCTTGACGGAGAAAAATGACATACTTCTCCCATTCCGGACCAAGACTACTTAGGAACTTAGTGTTGACAGCAATTCGAGGCATGATGATGTTGTGTTTGTCCAAATCATTAATGATATCTGAAAAGCGATGATGATATGACTCTAATGTCTCTCCTGGTTCAATCATGAAGTGTTCATAAGCCAAGTAGATTTTGGATTCGATGTCTTCCTGATTGAGTGTTGTGCCTTCCATTAGAAGATGAATATGTTCCCACATTGCTTTAACTGTCTTTTGAGCATCAACACTTCGAAGGATCGGATTGGGTAGTCCCAAAAGGATGTATTGGATTGCTAGTTCATCGGCTTCAAAGTGTAGAAGTTCATCACCAGTGAGGTCTGAGATAGTTGCAATGTTGGTGACAACATCTCTTGGTGGATTGGCATCTGGATCTGCGGGTGTAATAACAGTAGGCATCTGAAATGGACCTTCCATAATGACCTTCTTTAAGAACTTTCCATGTGGCTTCTTTAGATCACAAAACCTAAAGAACCTTATCACCCATTGATCATAATTACCGGGAGTGAGCATTGGAGGTCTATCAAGTGAGCCAGCTTCATGAATTGATTGTTGGCTACTTAAGGCTTCACACATCTTGCCAAACCATGTTGGTTCCCTCATAGTACTCCTGGATGGATGTTGATTGTAGAAGTTTGTGTAAGGTTGTACTTGAAGACTAGGTGGTGGTTGAACCATTTGTGGTGGTGTAATTTCTCCAAGTTGTGGAGTATATTGTTGATTAAATTGTTGTTGATAAATTTGTTGTTGATGATTAAATTGTTGATGTTGTAGACTTAGTTGTTGTTGTTGTTGATGATGATAAGTGTAAGGAAAATAGTTAGAGTATGGTGGTTGTGACATGTTGAAAACTTGTGTTGTTAAATGGATCTTTTTAGTCGAATGAACCGTTGTTGATGAAGTATCCTTAGGCGTAGAAATCACAGAAAAGCAAAGTACCACTTATGCGTAAGAACACCAAAGATACGCGTAACAGCAATAGTTACGCGTAGGATTAGCTTACGCGTAAGAAATGAGAAAACACTAAAGTTATGCGTAAACAGAAAGTTAAGCGTAGAAAACTTAGGCGTAGGATTACCTTATGCGTAAGACAGAGCTTAGGCGTAAGAAGAATCTTATGCGTAATGAGTTCTACGCGTAAGCTTAAGCTTATGCGTAAATTTAGGGTTTTACCCAAAAGATCTTTTACACTATCACAGTGCAAAAGATATCCAAAGTCGAAGTGTTTTCAGGCTTATCCAAGCAAGAAAAACACTGAGTAATCCACGAAACTGAAGATCAAACCAAGGAAAAGTTACGCGTAAGATTAGGGTTTTCTTACGCGTAAAAGATAGCCAAAAGTGATTTCTGCCAACTGATGTTTCCAAACCAGATTTTTGTGATGAAATAGCTTCAATATCACCAAAATATCACAAAAGTGTGAAACTTGATGATCCAAAGCTTTAAAACACGTTATGCGTAGAACTACTACCACGTACAAAACCAAGTTTAAAAACAATGATCCACACGTAAAGTTTGAAACTTTTTGCCAAAAACAGATATTTTAACACCTAAAAACGTTGAAAAGACAAGAATCTTAGATCAAAAAGTGTAAAAAATCAGTTTTTAAGCGTGACCAAGTTTGAAGCTCGTTTACCCGTAGACCAAATAAAACTTCAAAAACAAAATATGTTCACCCAACTATTTGGCGAATGATACCACTGTTAGGTCACCATATTAGTAACACAAGCATCAATATATAGAAATAGAGAAGAGATAGTGATCGGATGAACAAATACAAACACACACACACACACGTATAAATGAGGAAAGGTTATGCGTAGGAGTGAAAGAGTGAATGAATTGAACAACCAACCCTCAAGTGAGGGTATTACAAAGGTATTTATAGGAGAGGGAGCTAGGGAAACACTCCTAGTCCCTTCCTTTCCTTATGGGCTTGGGCCAAGGCTTATGGGCCTTCTACATAAGCCTTAGCTTAATAACTAACATAAAGGCCATATTAAGCTAACTATTACATATGAATCACTAACACTTGAAATAAGGTTTAGGAGTGATTCCAACAGACTATACTAACTTGTACCTAAATTTGTTCACAATATCAGTAATTGTAACTCTTTTTTGTTCTTAGGACTCAACTCCCATTGTTGAAATTTCTGCAACACAAGCTGAAATGAAGGAACCGTGGTGTATTTACAGTGCCCAATATATAGATGGTTTGTCTGTGCCAGACACAGACGGTTGTGAGAAGATTGCACAACACTCTAATCAATTTGTGGACGCTTTCAATTTACACACTGCCATGGAAAGTCAACAACAGGGGTTACCTGAAAACGCATTGCAACTCAACATTGAGCAACAGTATTCTTTAAATGGTGAACAAACGGGGACCACTCTTTCAACAGGGGCTGTAATTCATGAGTTAGTGGATTTGGATCAAAAACTTTTGATGATAGATAATGGCATTCATTCGGTCAGAAACACACCGGTCGTACTTGATGTGTTTACGAATGTCAAAAGCAGAGCTTCAAAAGTACAGCAACTTTTGGGTCTTAAAAATGATCTGGCCTTCGTTCCTGAAAAATCTAAAAGTTGTGCCAATACAAATGACTCTGACATTAATCCTGATGATCCGAAGGTTTGTATTTACTTTTAATGTTGCCTGCAATGTTATACCAAACCCAAATAATCCTTCGTGTGTACACTTATATCAAACCTTGGGCGCTACAGGCCACGTCGTGTCATACTCTAGGCCCTAACGTGGATAAGGTCGTCGATGCGGAAGATGCAACGGACATTGACAATGATGATGGGCTTAAAGAAACGCAACCATGTAACCTTGGGATTCTTGTACAAGCTTGTGCCATGACCCAAAAATGTCCTGCTATGGAATATGGAGGTGATCGCACTACTCAACTTCAACCACTTGCACCAAACGATGAAACAAAAACACCCGGTGACCCCATTATTGTATGTTATCTTTCATTTAGACTTTACATATCAAGTATAACATATGTCCATACTTATGTATATATAATTAAAATTCATCAGGAACCGGATTGTGGTATCGATTGGTCATCGTACATAAACGACGATAAACTTTCGTGTGATAATTCGGTAGATGCAATGGATTGTGATAATGAACACCAAGATGTGGTTCAGAAACAATTGCCTGGGGAACCTGAACCCGTTAACAATATTGTTGGTGTGCAGACAGAAGAAGGAACACCAACCAATAAAGCTCTTGAGGTATCTACATTATCAGTAAAACAACGCCGATAAATAAAAGATTTTAATGTGCTGTTTTTAACATACTATATTTTCAAATCGCAGTTCAAAGACAATAACCTGTCAAATGTAAATGTGGTTGCCGAAAATGACACACCTATGTTGGGACGTGTTTCCTCCGGAGATAATTTCAACAAAGGCCTCGATAAAATATTATTTGTTCCGTCTTTAGATTTAATGGATTTTGATGAGCAAGAATTGAATGTGGTTGACGAAAACTCGTTTGTTGGCCTCCGAGCCGGTAACAATGATGTCGCTGCTGTTACCCACAAAGAAACACCAACAAAGAAAGACCCTGAAGCCCCTAAATCTCAGGTTAAATCCAACAAATTTTCATTTGCAAATGTGGTAGGTCCTAATGACAAACCTCCATTGGAAGAACTTTTCTCCCATAATAATACAAACAAAAGAAAGAGAGTAAAATTGAACGACAACCTCAGTAAAAAAAACATCATTGTAAAACATTATAAGAAGATGGCTGATTCTGTCAACTCGCGAACTGGCATATCAAAAACATTAGCTACTCCTTGCCGCCGTCTTACAAGATCGCAAGGTGTCATTAACGAGGCTTTTATCCCGGCTGCCGGTTCCGATGTAAAGCACCATATTAAATTCTAACGGAAATGAATATTTTTTGTTTGTCTGCTTATTTTTCAAGTGTGTTTTCAGGAAAATTCAGGAAACCCCAGAACGCGTCGCGTTAGTCAGTTGTATTCGCCCAGAATTGAACCGTTTGTAGAGGTATCTTCTGTTTGTTAATCCATTAACATCATTATCATATGGTTAATGTTATTCAATATATATATATATATATATATATATATATATATATATATATATATATATATATATATATATATATATATATATATATATATATATATATATATATTGTTTTTAGGAACTTTTATGACACCCTGAAATACAACAAGGAGAAGGTTATTGTGCCTGATTACCTTCACACCTATTTCAAGCTTAAAAAACCATTACTTTATACGTTCCCTTAGGGCTCCGGTGCCGTTGTTGTTTACAGGGGTTTTTGGGTAGCCTTGGCATGTGTTGAGGATTGCACCCACGGGTGGCTTACTGACTTAGTGAGTAAACCTGATTTTTATCTTGTCTCCTACACATGTTTATTATTTCCTTTTGTTAAATTGGAACCGAATGTTAACAGTTTTGATTTGCTTTATATGTCCGCAGCACTTGGATGTATGGCTTGATCTGATGTGGTTGTTTAGACCAGCCGATGCAGATTGGGCTTTGGCAAGGTGTAATTTCTGCAGTCAAATCCTAGATGGCAAACTACCTACCACTTATTCAGATGGCACAACATACCCTGTCGCTTGGCGAGATGTTGAAAAGGTCAGTTTGGCAGCCTCTTACCGTACATCTAGCACTACTGTTATAAACAGCTTATAATATTCTTCAATTGGTTTATATATCAGGTGTATTTTCCTGTGAATGAAACTGAAAATCACTGGGTACTCGGTGTGCTCCATATCCGCACTGGAGTTGTTTACATTTATGACTCTCTTGGGTCAGTCGGAAGAAGTTCACGGTGGTGGCGAGGTTTGAAGAGAGATTTACAAACACAACTTCAACTTTACCTAACAAATGCTGGGGTACTGCATAGTAAGGGCATATCACCCGAGGATTATAAAATCACATACAAGTTTCCAAAAGTCCCACAACAATCAGACTTGTATGGCGATTGCGGAGTATGGGTTTGCATTATATTGTACAGATTGCTCCGTAACCAGCCTCTCGAAGTAGATGACCCTCTTCAAATAGCATTAGCTTACCGTGAACGGATGCTTGAATACTTCTGGAAGCACAAGGTTGAATACAAAAATTGTCAGCGGTCTCTCAAGGTACCATCCTTAATGTCCTTTTGACCCATAATTATTGTCACATGTTGACTTGTGCATGCTTTTTCTATCACTAGCAGTAGTTAACATAGCTAGCAGTTTTTATTTTAGTACTAGCAGTTGTAACAATACAACCAACTCGGTTTGACTACCTACCATTTGTAAAAGTAACTACCAGTTGTAAGTATACAAGCAATTCATTTTATGTTTTGAGATTCCTAATCTAAGTAATCCAGCATAAAGCAGTGCAGCTTTTTTTTACGTTTACAAATATCGCATATAGCTCAAAATAATCAGCTCAAATGAATTTAACTGTACACATCATTTCGTTGAGGTCTTCTATCAGTGGCACTAGTAAAATTAACAAGTACATGATACTATACTACTAGCAGCTGTACTAGCATATTTTCTATCCTTTTTGGTATTTGGATAACGCTTATCCACAATTATAAACACTTTGAATTTAACTACTCGACCTTTTAATTCGCAAATACCATTTCTTTTGTACCTTAGGGACTCTTTGAATATCTTTTTATAAGCTCATACATAAAAAGGAAAAAGGCGTATGGTTTGTAAACCAATTCTATATTGGTTATGTATATGTTATTAATATTTGGTATACACCTGAATTAAATAATATTTGGTTGCCCTAAAGTACATCATGCTACATGTCCATTAATGCCTCTGTTCCCAATCTCTTTCTTCAATACAAATCTTTCTAATTTTCTTTAACAAAATATTTCTTTCTTCTTTTGGTCACTTCACATCTTTATCTCAATCTTTCTGCTTTTCTTTAACAAAATGTCTGACAATATCCCACTGGATGTTCAACTAGATCTCATCCGTAGGCTACCTCTTAAGTCTATACTCCAGCTACGTATTGTTTGAAAGTTATGGAAGGCTAGTATAGATTGTGGAAGCTTCATCTTTAATTACGGTGTTCGTCGTAATGATGCGTGTTTTTTTACGCTAACAGTCGATCTGGGTCACCAAGGGTTTATGTTAGGTTTAGATGAAAAGCTAATCGCTACGCCACTTCGTACAGATTTAAGGCTTTCATCTTTGATTGCAGTTGGCAATTCTAATGGTCTTTCCTGTTTTGTTTATGGTTCTAATCTAATGTCTGTTATTTGGAACCCGACAATAAAAAAATCACTTGCAATATTTGTCCCGTTTTACACGCATCAAATTGAATCTCAAAAGATTTGTTTTGGTTTTGGCTTCCGTCCTGACACTCTTGACCCGACGATCGTGAAGGTCTCCTATCCTGTTTTCCAAAGTGGTTTCTGGTATGTGTCTGTCTTTTCTTTGAACTCTTCACGGTGGACACGCCTTGAAAATTTCCACCCCCTCATGAAACAATCAAATTGAAACGTAAAACTCAGGAAGTTGTGGGTCGTTTTATCTATTGGACTGGGAGTGAAAAGTTAACTAATGAGGAAGATGATACCTACAAGATTTATATGTTGATTTCTTTTGATTTGGTAACCAGCGAATTCAAAGTTATCAACATACCGCATATTTTCAAAAATGAACTCCCAGTCCCATTCTATGTTACGTATCTTGGAACTTCTCTGGTCATTTCTGGTATGATCATTGGTGAAGGTATGCCATTGTTTTGTGGATGGTTGTTGGACGTGAATGGTTGTTCCATACGATCATTTAGAAGCCTATTCGCCATCCCTAGCCTAGTTTCTGTTCATTTGCTTGGCTTTACAAAGCATCATGCTCCAATAGTGGAAGCCTACAGCGGTAATCATTTGCATCACTCTGTATTTGTGTACAACCAAGAACTTGAATTATTCGTCACCATGGGAATGTTAGGAGATGCTGGAACTTTCTACATCGCCCCATACAAAGAATCTCTTCTTTTGTTAAATCACACAGATCGTGCTGTGTATAGTATGTTTTTTATTTTTTCTTTCTTTTTTTTTTTGTAACTTAACATTCTATTCATATTCCTTTAAAAAAGATTATCACTTTACTTGGTTAATGATATATGAAGGGCCTTTTCAACAGGTACGTCGGCCTGAAGTTATCGATCATGATTAATGGGAATGAGGTTTTGTGGTTTTAGTACGCTGTCTATGGGGAGGAAGCATGGAGTGCTTATCTTTTTCATAGTCGCTGAAAGTTATAAATCACATGGTTCTATAACTATGTAACCATTAAACTTATAATTATGTAGTACGCTTAATATGTTGTAGGTTGTGTGTATGAAACGTTGTAAGTCAACTTATTTACTATTTCCGGCGTTTATGTAATCTTGGCAACCAGCAGTTCGTAGGGCAACTTCATTTCGCTAGCAACGGCTTTTATAAACGAAGTAGTCCTTTTAGTCGTACAATTCGTATTCTACAATCTACTAATACCTATAAGCTACTGAAATAAACACTCCACACTAATACCTACACACTTGACAAAAACATATTTAACACTCCACACTAGTACAATTTTTCTAGCAGTTGTCAGTTTAATATGACTGTGGCATCATTTCCTTGATTTCTTCTATCACTAGCAGTAGTTAACATATCTATCAGTTCTTATTTTACTACTAGCAGTTGTAACAATACAACCAACTCGGTTTGACTTAATACGACTGTGGCATCATTTCGTTGATTTCTTCTATCACTAGCAGTAGTTAACATAGCTAGCAGTTCTTATTTTACTACTAGCAGTAGTTAACATAGTTAGCAGTTCTTATTTTACTACTAGCAGTAGTTAACATAGCTGTACTAGCAGATTTTCTATCCTTTTTGGTATTTGGATAACGCTTATCCACAATTATAAACACTTTGAATTTAACTACTCGACCGTTTAATTCGCAAATACCATTTTTTTTGTACCTTATGGACTCATTGAATATCTTATTAAACCACACACACAAACCTGATTTCTGCGTCCAAAATATGCAACTTTCCATTAAAAAATGGATACATTATTAAAGTTTACATACGCGCTATTCCTTCTATCTTTTCAACAAGCACATATGCCACTTCACTTATTCTATTTGTCGTCAGCTTCTTAAACAACATGTTACAAGCTAGAGTTGGTGTTAGAGGGTAATCCGCATCATCCAGCATGTACAGATAACTTGTCGGCGTAGTAACCACATGAACTCCACACTGTTCGTACAATCTCCAACTCGTGACCAGTGTTTCTTTCCATTCAATGTCCTCTATATCGGGCTCAAACATGCACTTCATCCCATACCACTTATCAACTCCTAGGAAAACTGCGTCCCGGCCTGTCTGAAAGCCAATTTTAACGCACTGCCAAACAGTTTCCAAATCTTGTCTGTCTATAGTATGTAGCAACTGACCCAAGGTGTTTAATGTAGTTTCGAGCCCGTCAGACCTCTTGATGGTAATTACAGTGCCACCATTTGTCAAGTAAACGTTACGTGCACGATATGTTATTGTCGGTTGACGTGCACCCAGTCTTTATCCCGTCGTATCAAGCACAATCAAACGGTTTAACCTTTCAATCCTTTGTTTTGGATCAATCCTCTGACTCTTTGACTGATCCTGCTCTAAATCATCAACAACTCTTTTGGAACTTCCTTCATCTCTCTCACATGTACCTTTGTTCATAGGAGTTAACTTATCAGGCCTCATTATACACTTTTCAAACATTTCTTTCACTTTATCATAAGTTAGCATCCGCAAGACATTTACTTTATGCCCTCCCATCCTCTCCAAGTACTCACACATGAAGATTTTCTGTTCTTTGTTCGTTGGTGGCTTTCAGATCCTTTCTTGTGCTCTTTTTTTAATGTAGAATTTTTGCCTTTCTGTCACTATTTGATCAAGAGCTTCTTTTGCCTGTTCACATGTTAGGATTCAATTTCTTTGTTCTGCATCCTAAATGCTAGTATCTCATCGGCTTCAGCTGTTGACCTAATGTAATGCCAATGTTCCAACGCAGCTTCCTGTCTAGCTACAACATCCGCCTTTCTTTTCCTTTTAACCCTTGCTCTGTCTTTTGCATTGGGAGAATCTACCGGGGTTTTTTCAGCTGTTGCTTTTTCAGTTACATTGTCAGCAACAATCTTATCAGCTACTTCTGCATCGGTTTGAAAGACTTTGTCATCTTTATTTTTTTCTGTAAAAAAGTAATCCTGCAACTTACCAGCTATGTCGTTATCAGACTTCGTTTTGTTTTCTTTAGATAAAGCGTTTGTGTTGGTTCCTTTAACCAACGGACGCTTTCCTAGAACAGAAGCAGCCACATTTGAATCAGTAGAAATAATAGCTTGCATATCACTTGCGCTCTTCAAACATGCTAGCCCAAGTTCTGCAGTCCCAATGTTTTTCATTTCATCACCTCCGTCTATCATTACTGCTACTTCAACACTTGTATACACGTCAGTAGCGTTACTAACATCTCCAGCTTCCATAGTTTCCACAGTAAGTAATTCACTTTCAACTGTAGCACCAGCATACACATATGCGCAAGCAGCCGTACCTCTGTTCAAATTTGTTGTTGGTGCATCATTACCTTCTTTATTGACAGCGTTTGTTTGAGTGACATTTGTTTGAGTTGTAATGGAAGTGGTTACACCATTTGTTGCAGAGGTGGTTGCAGCGGTGGTTGCAGTGACACTAGCAGCGGTTTCAGGTTGACCATTTCCACCTGCATCCGCAGTCTCTTTCACCGTTGTGTTTTCTGTTGTCACATCAGTCATATGCCCAACAAGATCTTTTGCAGCATCATTACTGAATGGCAATTCACTGCTTCTAGTCACATGAGTATCATTAGTAACAGATTGATGTTCACTATTTTCACTTGGATGAGACTCCTCATTTCCACTTGAGGTAAAATATTTATTAATCACAGCAGTAACATATGCATTAATATCGTCATGTTCAACTGTTGCTTTTTCTGATCTTGCTGCAACGTCATAAACAGATATACAACCATCAGTTACTTTTGACAAAATCTTTGGTTTTGTTGAACAAGCAGCAGAATTATCTGTACTGGCAGCAGATACAGGATCCCAGTTTGTACGTCCACTAGACTGTTTAGCATTGACAGCAAAAACATCCTCCCAACTGCGATGGCAATGGTGTAATTATGGACTAGTCAAGCCAAGTGATAACCATGCATGTACACATCAACATAATAAAGAAGAGTAATGACATTAATACCTTATTTTGGAACCAAAATAGGCAACGATATCTTCAGCAGTCTTTTTAGTTCGAACTCTGTTCTCCGCTGCATTAGCATCATCCGCTGAAACATCCAAATCCATCCCGATCTTTCTGTACGATTACGGACTAGTCAACGCAAGTGACAACCACGCATTTACATATGAACATACTTACGAATTGTAAGGACACGCATACCTTCATTTTGAATCAAAAGAGACGCTTACATCTTCAACAGTTTTACTACTTTCAAATGTCTCCTCCAGTCCAGTCGTAGCCTCCCCTGAAGCATCCTCATTCATCACGCGCGTGCTGTACAAGTACTGACTAGTCACAGCGGCCGACAACAAATCTTTTACATACGAAGACACTTAGCAGAGTTGATGACACGCATACCTTTGTTCTGACTCAAATGAGGCACCGACGTCATGAACAGTTGTATTAGTTTCAACGGTCTTCTCCACTACATCCGGCGCCTCCGCTGAACCATCCACATCCTTCCCGGCCGTTCTGTGCAATTACTGACTGGTCAAGACAAGCGACAACTACGCATTTACATATGAACATACTTAAGAATTGTAAGGACACGCATACCTTCGTTTTGAATCAAAAGAGACGCTTACATCTTCAACAGTTTTACTACTTTCAAATGTCTCCTCCAGTCCAGTCGCAGCCTCCCCTGAAGCATCCTCATTCATCACGCTCGTGCTGTACAAGTACTGACTAGTCACAGCGACCAGCAACAAAGCGTGATCAGTCTTATTAGTTTCCACGGTCTTCTCCACTACATTCGGCGCCTCCCCTGAACCATCCACATCCTTCATGGCTGTTCTGTGCAATTACTGACTAGTCAAGGCAAGTGTAGTACCTCGCATATTACAGGTCCATATGTTACTATTTAATGTTATATAAATTACTTATAATTATTTAATTAAGTAATCTAAAAAATTAAATAGTGTGAATTATCCTCACAACCAACACATGAATAGGAAAAGTCTATGTGTTCAAAAATACTTTAATTTCACAACTAGTCATAATTTATATGACTTATTGCCACTTTGCTAATTTTAGGTACACATTTTACCTTTAAGCAATACGCGTACCCGAACCTACGTTATTAGGTTTTAACAATGTAGAAACACCATATTAGACTTATCCTACTTTTAATATACCTAGTTGGAATATGTTGATAAGTTTTAACATTTTTGGAATTATTATATTTTTACGTTACCCGGTTTTAAGTTTCGTGAATTAAGGGCTTAACATTAGTAATTACCGGGACCAAACTATACCCTAAAAACTAATAATTATCACAAACTACACATGCACTACCACCTCAAAATGAGGTGGCATGCATACATGAACCACAAGCCATGTGGCCTTTCCTCATGGCACCTCCACTCCCACTCATCACCTCTTGTCCCCCCCATATACCCCAAGTCACCTCACACCTATCATTTTACATGCAAAACACAATTATCTCTTGGTTTTTCTCTCCCTTGTACGTTCACCATCAATCCCAAATCACCAATTATCACTTTGATTCATACAATAAAAATTAAAAAGAAGATGGAGCTTAAGTTGGTACCTACATGATCCTAGGGTTGTTTTATTGATATCAAGGGTGAAACAAGAGCTACACAAGGAAGTTAGGGCTGAAGTAAAAGGGTTTATTTCAAGGGTAAGAAGGTTGGTTAAGCTTGGGTTAAGAGGTTGAAGAAGGGTTGAAGATTGGAAGAGGGTTTAGGCTTGATTGTTCTTGTGACTATTCAACCTAACTCTTGTAAGAAGTTATTTAAATTTCTTGTCATTCAATATGGTTGTAATAATATTTATGATTATTTGATGTAATTTTATATAAGTAGTACATGTAATATGGCTTGTATGATGTTGTACATGAAGTTGATGGGTAAAAACTAGTGTAGAAACTCATTAAGACCACTATTAAGAACTAGTGAATTATTATGAGTTTTAACATGAAAATCATGAACTTTGGACTGGATTAAATTTAAGAAGTTGTTAGAGGAAGTAAAAATTTGAATTTGAGCCTTTGAATCATGTGAAATGGACTTATAGATTAAAAGTTATGAGTAAAAGAAGATGACTAGATGGAATTGGTTATTATGTCAAAAAGTCTTCTGAAACGATTTTAAAACGCGAATTAGACCCTTTTCTGGTCCGAATCAGCGAAAGTGTAAAACACGAAAGTTGCTCGAAATGACATTTTCTTCAAAAACTCAGGAGCACATGAGCAGAAAGTGAACGAAAAGTCTAAAAAACAGAAAAAACTACACGGACCTGTTGTGACCAGAAAAACAGTCATGGTTAAGGAAACTTACTTGTAATTTTAACTCTTTGAGACCAAAACAAAGCCATGGTTAACTAAGACTAATGTCTCAAGCTATTTTAACTTGAATATAACCACTAGATATAACCATAATTGTTATTTCAAAGTTGTTAAATTGTAACTTAGCTACATGACTAGTTTGAGTATGTTAACCAAAAATTGTTTCAAAAACTTGGCCATTAGATTAAGTTTTACTAGATTTTGATAAAATGACTATATGAAATATATACCAACTATATAAATATTTTCTTACAAGTTTTAACTTCTAAAACCATGAACATATAAGGCTAAAACATACTTTTGAAACCTTTACACAACATCATAATATGACACGCCGAAATCACAAAACTCATTAAGTGAACAACACTTGCACATGTAACACTTCACGACACAATTTATACTATCACGTCGCCACTCAAATATTCTTTGACGAAAGACGACATATGTTTTGTACAACATTTGTCTCGTCAAATACTTACTTATAAATGATAAGTACTACAATAGTAGGGAATTTCATTATCACAAAGAGGCCTCTTCGGGGTATCGTATCGACGAGTTGTGGATTTACGATTTAAAGTGTCCTGGCTCCTCGTGTGATTACTACATGACCTCTTGATTTTGATAGCCCGAACGGTGGTACGAGGTCATTATTAAAAAGGCTATGAGTCAAGCAAACACTTAAGCAATGCCTTAGCTTAATATCCATGTACAACATCATAAGCCAACAAATTACATATACTTGTACACTTATATTGAAAACTATACTAAAACATAATTATTATACTGTCGTAGGTAATCACTAAAGATCGCAGTCTCAACATACACTGTACTTGCTATAAGCTACTACTGATAACTACGGTGAGTTCATAGCCCCAACTTTTGTTTAACTGTTTTATAAACTCTTTTGGGGGAGATACATGCTAAACTTTTTTATTATGGACAATTACTTGCAAACTAAATGCCTTGACTGTATTATTGCAAACCACTAAGTTGTTTATGCCGAAAGTCCCCTACATCATGGACCACTAATCACTGGGAGTGAGCGCAAATATAGTGGATAGGCCTATCGGGATTGACGAATCCCGTTTGTGTTAGCCGGATCGGTAACCGAACATACTTTATTTGAATTTACCTAGGTATATGGCTAATACCTACTCGGGGCATGTTACTTATCTATATATATCGCCCGGTGATATATGTACAACAGTCAGTCGTGAGTTCCATGAGCTTAGAGCAATAATAATTTTCAAGAAGATAATTGTACACATTGAAATGATATTATAAACTATTGTCCACTACTGTTTTCAAACCTATGAATTCACTCAACCATTGTGTTGACTTTTCAGCATGTTTTATCTCAGGTCCGTAAGATATATCTCGCATGCGAATGAAGGCACACGGAATAGGCATTTTGAATACTTTGCATATTATCATTCGAAAAACTTTTAAACTTATTATGTACATTATGGGACCTCTACTCTGATATTATGAATAAATTCGAATGATAATGTCTTTTAAAACGTCTCATTTAGAGTCGTTTTCTGTAATGTGTACTTTGTGTTAATAAGTAATATCCTCGATTAGCTTCCGCTGCTATTCAAAAACTGAGGGTGTTACAGATTGGCATCACAGCTACAGTTATAGAGAACCAGGGTGCATTATACACCTAGACTATAACTACTATCTACTGATTCACTTATTATAGTCTTTATATTCCGTGTGCCATGCCCACTATTTGACATATCACTGTTTAAATTGCTATGAACGTTTAACTAACTCTGAACATGAATACTCTTATGCAGACATTATGTCTGTACCACCATCCCAGATCACGATCTCGTTGTTCCACATCAAGCTATACCAGCTCAACAAGAGCAGGTACTTCCGGCTCCCATCCAAGCACAGAATTCCCCGGATCAACATGATGATTATCTTGATATTGTGGACTATGGGGATGACGAGGATGAGGAACCATATGAAGACTTAGCTGATGAAAACGAACTCGAGGATGACCCGGACGAAGATCCGGAAGAAAATGAAAATATGATCTTATATGATGATGATGATGACATGGAAGTGATTTCCGATGATGATGAAGAAGAGGAAGAACCTCTTCAAGCGAATGTCATATTCAACGGATCTCCACCTCCGCTGTCACCAATGTCACCATTTATTCCTGTTTCGGTTACTCCTGCTACTGGGGAAAGGCCTTATATCATTGGGGGCCCTTCCTCTACCTATGAAGTTGGAGGACCATCAAATACTTTTTCGAACTTCCCTAGGTACGAAATGGGCTGTTTGAGACAAGATGTCACAACACTACAAAATCATGTCCACTTTCTGTCAAGGGCAATGCATCGTCGTGAAACGGAGATCTCTTCAATAAGAGTTGAAGCCGTTACACGTGTGGAAGACATTGTATTGGATCCTATAACCGGATTTCCAGTGCTTAGGAACAAAGTCAACCATATGGATCAAGCACAAAATGAAGACGGAAAACAGATTAAAGAATTGAAACGCCATGTAGCTTCAACAGAAATGAAGCTAGAAATTGCTCAAACCGATCCATGTAGGCTTAAGATCGACCTCTACAATGTACGGGCATAAATGCAGATCATGTTTCAAGAACTAAGGGGCTCTAGGGAGTTTCGCCCAAATGACGCCATTGATGTGTTGGCTGCTCAAGGGAATAACAATCAGCCCGAGCCGCATCAATCCCCGGACTCTTGAAAGATTAGCTTTGTTATAATAGTTAAAAGACTTAGTAAGATAGGTAATAGCTAGTAAACAATGTAATTGCTGACTGATAGTTTCGTCAGTAAAACTTTGAAGAAACCTGTCACAGGTTTTGATTTTGTAACTCCGATGTAATGTATTAACTATATATGAATATAACTGTTGTTTTATAAATCTATCTCGTCTTGTGTTGTGATTTAATTTCCAACGTTGTTCTTCCATCATTTCTAATCGTGCTTATTATCCAACATCATACTTATACCACATCTCTTGTTTAATTGATAGAATCATGCCACCTAAAAAGAAAAGCCAAGCTGCTATTGATAAAATGATTGCCGATCAAGTGGCTGCCGCACTTAGAACTGAGCGTGCAACTGCAGCTACAAATGCATCCGCAGCCGCTGAGGCTGCTGAGACTGCAAAAAACTGCCGCTGTGGCTGAAGCACTTGCAACCGCTAGGGCCGCTGCAACTAATGTTGGAGCATGAGGTGCTAATGCTACGGGACCAGCTATTGGTGCCGAAAGAATAAATGTCGAACCAATGCCAAGGGGCTGCTCATACAGTGAATATATGAAATGCCAACCCACAAATTTTAAAGGCATTGAAGGAGCTGTAGGGTTAACCCATTGGTTTGAGAGATCTGAATATGTGTTCCTGATCAGCAACATCACTGAAGACTACAAGGTCAAATGCGCCATGATAACGCTACACGCGTCGTTCGGGGTCAAAGGAACTTCCTTTTTGTCGAGCAAGTTTTTCAACACCCTAGGCAGTGAACCTAATCGTTGTAGTGTAGTATTAGGGTAAGCCACGGGTATTGATATCGTTCTCTAGGGGAATAGGAATGCTAGTGAGAAGTTACTACGCTAAGGTTGTGGTTGAGGAAGATTATTTTTTATCTTTTTATATTTTTTAAGGAAAGGAAAGGTACGAATCTCGGGGTTTGAATTTGGGGGGTTGGTATTTCTACCGATTACTCTACTTATCTAATTATCTAATCTAAGGTGTATGTAGTCTATGTCTAATTAATGTGTGCTCGTATGATAGTTTAAAGATGTGTTTACTTAGGTTTTACTACTCCTTAATTATCTCCTATTGGTGGTTGAATTGTCACGTCCTTATTCCTAGTTGCGTTGTGTGTCTAAGGTTGTAGGGTATGCATTTCTCCCTAACTCTTTGAACTTACCAAAGGGTCTCGTCTACAAAACCCACTAGGGATAATAAACTCTTACTCTAAGGCACTCTTTGGATGGTTTAGCTTACAACTACTCAAGGAGTCATATTCTAAGGTTCACAAAGATTTAATCAAGCATTAAGTACACAACGAATGACCTATCGCATTACTAGATCATTAATCAACTAAGATAAGAAACAACCAATCAATATTCAATAATTAAGTTTCATATTCCCTAAGCAAACACACAAGTAAATTAACCGGACATGGAGAACATGCAAGCATACACACAAATAATCAAAGGCATAATTGTATTAATGAAGTAAAACACTTATCTTGGTGTAAGATAAGGTTTGGAACCCTAAAATACTGTACAAGACAGCCTTGGTTCGGTTTAGGTTTTTACTCAAAAAGACTACACACTAAATACTGAAAAATTCGGATTCTATATATAATATTACATATGCGACGGCGTCACCTTATGTTTTGTGACGCCGTCGTGTCGCCGTCATTAGGGTTTCGTCTTGGCCACGTTAGACTTGCGACGGCGTCACCTTATGCTTGTGACGCCGTCCTCTTCAGCTTCTGACGCCGTCTGGATTACATCTAGGCCGTCTGAGTTGCGACGGCCTACTCTTTTATAATTTGACGTCGTCACTTGAAAATGGGAGTTTTGGCTTCTGTCCCGTCACAAAGATCCTCCGACGGCGTCGCAATTAACACCTGACGCCGTCACCTTATGTTTTCAGCAGCTTTGAGTGTCTCGATTCTGACTTTGGCCATTTTCTTCGTATATTCGCGCCTTTTCGTCCAAATAAGTGTCATTCCAGCATTTAACCTTCAAGAGACCTAAAAAGTGAAAAGGAACGATATTATGCAATAACGGATACAAAAGTGATCAAATAAGGGCTTAAACGACCCCTCAAAAAGGTACCTTTTAAAACCTTATCAAATATCCCTACACTTGGTATTTGCTTGTCCTCAAGCAAATGTGATTTTAGCCAATTAATTTATAAGTTAGGGGTCATGAAGCATTCGTTCAAAACGGTCCACAACACATATAAGCCCCGCAAAAGTCATAACAAGCACGAAAATCACATACTAGCACCTCACATGGGGTGTTTGGATACTCACATCTCTCTTGGGTGTATATGAAATATAACAAATTGGAAATGGAAGATAAACACTCATTAACCGGTCCTAGTACATAGATTACCATAGGCTTGAGAATAGATCAAACCTCCATCGCTTTGGCGTAAGCACCTAGGAAAGACTATCAAAGAGGTCTTTAAAGGGTTGTAATGTTAGGATTACAGTAGGGAAACAAATGGTTTGGTGGGATAGGCTATATAGTGGTGGCAAGTCAAAAATCTCTTATGTTACAAGCATACGAAGAATGGCGTTGCTAAGCCAAGACTCGACACTCTAAACTCTAGCTAACTTAAATAAACAAACATAAAATTAAAGGATAGATGTAGGATGGTAGCCCGTATGTTTTTTTTTTAATCACTCTATTTTTTCTTTTCTCTTTTTTGATTTTTTTTTCGATTTTTTTTTCATACACTTTTACTCTACCATCCTTTACGGTAACATCAAAATGATAGGGATTTATAGGCACATCCCTACACTTGAGTTTTTATTACTCTAACACTAATTTGACCCGAATTGAAAAGATCAAAACACTTGGGGTACATTATTACGCAAACAAATGGAATTTGAATTTAACGTTCCCTTCTCGTCATTTCATAAACTTTAACTTTTCTCATGAATCCCAATCGTCCCAAAACTGTATACAAAGGATATGACTTGACTTAGCAACTCATGCAAGCAACTAGATAATTGAACTAAGGGTTTAGGGTGATAACAATAATGCACTAAAAGTGAGTGCATACAGGGTAGGCTAAGGCGATTTGGGTGTATATTTGGGGGTGGGGTGTAAACAATGCTCTTCATTGATATTCCGGAAAAAACCGAAACATCACGAGAACCGCGAAAAGGATAGGCTCTGGGGGGTTAACTAGGGGTATCGTGTACTAAAGATGAGTACAACGCAAAGGGTGTGGGGAAATTACTCAACCGATGTGGAAGAAGTAATTATATTACGGGTATCAAACAGGGGTTATCCTAATGCCTCTTATCATTTAGTTATTCCTAACTACACAAGTGTAGTCTTACTTGCGATCTCGGGATGCCTCACAAAACAAGTTCTAGAATCTAATATACTAACGGTTCACACTCTAAGCATTAAAGATGAATGCTTTTAATTCCTACTAATCTAAGGGTGATCCTCACATTTTGGGTGGAATTTAGGTGGTAAAGGGTTTTTTGTGCTAGTCATGCAACTTCCTATACGTGAGACGCTTTTATTAAGACTAATGGCCCACTCCTATATATCATGAAAAATTTTAAATTTGGTGCCAAAATTACCCTAACCGACATTTTCTCATGGTTTATTACACAATTACAATTGGACAAAGCAAATAATCAAGGATAAGCATAGTTTCAAAGTTTCCGTTTTATTTTCCCTCCCTACACTTAAACTGAACATTGTCCCCAATGTTCCCCGAAAGTATCAAAGTTATGATAATTGGAAGGTAATTAAAAACGAAAGAAACTAGTACTCCCCTGATTAGCTCGGTAAGATCCGTGTGTGAAGTAGTGGTTAAATCCTTTCCAAGAAGAATTTATGCGTGAAAAGCTCCTTCCAATCTTATGTAACTTCTTCTTGATAAATTAAACCTGCACACTTGAAGAAACAAACGAAACCTTCGCGTAAAATCGGCGGTAATAATATATATAAGACTCGATTTAAACTAGGATATAATGCTTGTGGAATGGATGTTTACAGAATTTCTGGAAAATTAAGACCTGGAAAATTCCAATTTTTTTTAAGTAGCTCAGAAAACGAGAAAAAAGTAATCTGTTATTTTTACTCCTTCCTGACGCCGTCAGGTTGCGATCCTGACGCCGTCAGGTTATCCTGACAAAAACTGGTCTGCGATTTTCTGGAAAAAATTCTGGAAAATTTACATCTTTAGAATCTGGAAAAATTTCTGCAAAACATCCATTATGACTCGATACAAGCATTTGACTCGAACAAACACACAAATATATCTTTTAATGAATTGTTATTCTCATGTTTACGTTTCCTTGAAAACGTGTGTAATCCTCCCTACACTTATCCCTTATGTAAAATACTTTTATATGCAATTAAGACGAGGTTAAAAACAAAATAAAGCATTTTTACAAAATTAAACATGAGAATAAACAATCAATAAAAGACATATGACACTAACAATCAAACAATTAAGCATGGGTTGCCTCCCACGAAGCGCTTTTCTTTATTTAAGAGTCTTGTAGCTTGACTCGTAGTCGTGCTCCTATGTTACTTCATTACCGCCACCTTCTTCCTTCACTTTACCTTCGTCGAAAGGGTGTAGACGCTGTATGCTTACAGTGGATTCCTTGCCAACGTTATCTATTATGGTGACGGTTTTATCTTTTAAATTGGTTTCCTTTACTGTGAAAGGCCCAAACCATCTTGGTTTGTTTCTACCTCGTAATGCCCTTATCCATGATTTGTATAAAAGTACTTTTTCTCCTTTTAGAAATTCCGTAGGGTTCCTTTGTGTTTTAGGTATCGAAGTGGGATTATTTCCTAACTTCTTGTCGGGTTTCCACAACGTTGCATACAATCCTTGAACCATAAAGTCCCTAAGCCCTTTTTCCCAGTCATTCATCTTCTTCTTAACACTATTGCTAGGGGCTTTTCGATTTCCACCCGTAATCATTTCCATGATCTTAAGAGGATACCTTGGGATGATGGGTATCCTAGCGTACCCCTTCCCGCATTTGAGTATCATGATGCCCTCTCCGCATTTGATGGTTGCCTTTGGCGGTGGCCAGAAATGGTGTCCCAAGAATGAGAGGCACGTTTTTATCTTCCTCAACATCAATGATCACGAAATCCACCGGATAAACGATATTAGCCACCTCAATTAGAACATCCACCGCGATTCCTATGGGGTAGACATAGGTGTGATTAGCTAAGGAAAGTCTAAGATCGGTCTTGGTTGGTTTCTCCTTAGTTAACTTATTATAGATTGATAATGGCGTTATGTTCACATCAGTCCCCTGATCAGCTAAGGCATTTATATTATCAATATCACCTATGCTACATGGTATCACGAAATTCCCTGTGGTGTCTCATTTTCTTGTTAATGGTTTTTTTATGACCAACTCATACAGGGGTCCCATAGGCAAGGCGTCATACTCTTCTTCTGTTATTTTTCCTTCAAGGGCCTCCCTAAGAACTTCATTGTACCTAAAGTTGTTTACTTGGTTTGCAATGGTTTTTTTGTTAATTTCGTGCTTAAGGTAGTACTCAATGGTCTCAGGCTCATCATTAGGCACAGACTCCTCCTTCTTGCTTTCCTCAGTTTTCCTCATCTCAACCCTTGTATCCTCGAGCATAATGGAAACGGCGTTAACAAACGAAGTGGGAGGACAATCGTTACTTCTTACTAGTACCTTTTCGGGAACTTTTGTTTTGGTATATTCAATTACCAAATTCATCATTTCCGTCATTTTCGCTTGCATTTCCTCTCTCTGCCTATAAACCTCCTCTTCAAATTTGGCTAATCTCTCCGTATGAGCTGCCATGTACTCCCTCATCTGTTCCTTGAAGCTTGGTGAAAGTGGTATTGGAGAAGTAGAACGAAAGTGCCTTTTGGAATTTAGGTTTTGCTCACAACTTGGGGATTCCGAAAAAGGTGTGGGGTGGTTGGTTGAATTGGCGGATTTGACAGTTTCTCGAGGAATTTGTACGGGGACTCTTCTTTGCCTTTCCATGGGATAATCAATCCCTCTCTCAATGGCACTTAATTGCTCCTCGAGAGTGTCGGAAGATTCAAAAGGAGTTGATATGGCATTAACTACGTTAAACGGAGTTTCAGGAGATTCATTCCAATCTTCGTAGTTTTGATCAGCAAGCTCCTCTATAATATCCCAAGATTTCTCTGCATTAAAGTCGCTGAGCCTTCCACCGGCGGCTCGATCAATGGATCGTCGAGTGATGAAATCAGTATCGTCATAAAAGATTTGGATTTGAAGCCAAAGATCAATGCCATGATGGGGAAGTCTACAGAGTAGGTCCTTAAATCGAGTCCATGCTTTGTAGAGAGACTCACCTTGGAGTTGTTGAAATGTCAGGATGTCTTGCCTAAGTTTAGTGGTTCTCCCCGGCGGGAAAAATTGAGCAAGGAAGCAAGAGGTAAGATCATCCCAACTTGAGATGGAGCCGGCGGGAAGTCGCTCAAGCCAATTACTAGCTTGGTCCCGTAGAGAGAATTGGAAGAGACGCAGGCGCGTGGTCTCCCGAGTAGTAGCATCAAGGTCGATGGAATCGACAATTTTGAGGAAATCCCTCAGATGCTGATTTGGATCTTCGGAACGAAGTCCGTGGAATGCACATCTGTTTTGCACCAACCGGATGGTGTCGGATCGCAGGGCCGTAGTTTGGGCTTGGTCGGGAAGCTCAATGGTGTTCCTATAGCCTAAGTGGCTTGGTCTCGAGTATTCACCAAGAGTACGGGCTCTTGGCGGGTCAATTGGTGGTGGGTTGATGAATGGTGGGTGGTTATCACCTTCCATGATGAAAAGTGATGGGATTACGAACAAAGGTCACGAAGAAGGGGGATAGACTAAGAGAAAGCTAAAAATGAGAAAAAATTTACTTGATAGGAATCAAGTAAAGAAACCTAAACGAGGTGGACTACTAACTAGCTATTCTATTCCCCGACAGCGGCGCCAAAAACTTGATAACGCTACACGCGTCGTTCGGGGTCAAAGGAACTTCCTTTTCGTCGAGCAAGTTTTTCAACACCCTAGGCAGTGAACCTAATCGTTGTAGTGTAGTATTAGGGTAAGCCACGGGTATTGATATCGTTCTCTAGGGGAATAGGAATGCTAGTGAGAAGTTACTACGCTAAGGTTGTGGTTGAGGAAGATTATTTTTTTATCTTTTTATATTTTTTAAGGAAAGGAAAGGTACGAATCTCGGGGTTTGAATTTGGGGGGTTGGTATTTCTACCGATTACTCTACTTATCTAATTATCTAATCTAAGGTGTATGTAGTCTATGTCTAATTAATGTGTGCTCGTATGATAGTTTAAAGATGTGTTTACTTAGGTTTTACTACTCCTTAATTATCTCCTATTGGTGGTTGAATTGTCACGTCCTTATTCCTAGTTGCGTTGTGTGTCTAAGGTTGTAGGGTATGCGTTTCTCCCTAACTCTTTGAACTTACCAAAGGGTCTCGTCTACAAAACCCACTAGGGATAATAAACTCTTACTCTAAGGCACTCTTTGGATGGTTTAGCTTACAACTACTCAAGGAGTCATATTCTAAGGTTCACAAAGATTTAATCAAGCATTAAGTACACAACAAATGACCTATCGCATTACTAGATCATTAATCAAATAAGATAAGAAACAACCAATCAATATTCAATAATTAAGTTTCATATTCCCTAAGCAAACACACATGTAAATTAGCCGGACATGGAGAACATGCAAGCATACACACAAATAATCAAAGACATAATTGTATTAATGAAGTAAAACACTTATCTTGGTGTAAGATAGGGTTTGGAACCCTAAAATACTGTACAAGACAGCCTTGGTTTGGTTTAGGTTTTTACTCCAAAAGACTACACACTAAATACTGAAAAATTCAGATTCTATATATAATATTACATATGCGACGGCGACACCTTATGTTTTGTGACGCCGTCGTGTCGCCGTCATTAGGGTTTCGTCTTGGCCACGTTAGACTTGCGACGGCGTCACCTTATGCTTGTGACGCCGTCCTCTTCAGCTTCTGACGCCGTCTGGATTACATCTAGGCCGTCTGAGTTGCGACGGCCTACTCTTTTATAACTTGACGTCGTCACTTGAAAATGGGAGTTTTGGCTTCTGTCCCGTCACAAAGATCCTCCGACGGCGTCGCAATTAACACCTGACGCCGTCACCTTATGTTTTCAGCAACTTTGAGTGTCTCGATTCTGACTTTGGCCATTTTCTTCGTATATTCGCGCCTTTTCGTCCAAATAAGTGCCATTCCAGCATTTTGCCTTCATGAGACCTAAAAAGTGAAAAGGAACGATATTATGCAATAACGGATACAAAAGTGATCAAATAAGGGCTTAAACGACCCCTCAAAAAGGTACCTTTTAAAACCTTATCACGCCACCAGCACTTTAATGGATGAAGCTTTGTCGTGGTGGAATTCTGTAGTGCAACCAATCGGCATTGCAAATGCCTACCGAATTTCCTGGGTCGAACTCAAAACAATGATGATCAAGCAATATTGTCCTCGTAATGAGGTACAGAAGTTGGAAATTGAATTCTGGAACCACATAGTCAAGGGCACTGATATCACCACATACAATCGTCGATTCAATGAATTGGCAATCTTATGCCCAACAATGGTTCCAACCAATAAGAAGTTACTGGAGAGGTACATATGGGGACTTCCACAACCTATACAGGGAAATGTGGCCTCATTTGATCCAAAAATGATAGATGATGTGTAACACCCCCAAAATTATCGCAGCGGAAGATTGTGTCACTGGGGTATTACTTCATAGTTCACAGAACAAGTTACAGAAAACGACTTTAAATGAGACGTTTTGAAATAAATTATCATTCGATTAAAATATCAGAGTTTACAAAGAGGTCCCACAAGTTTATATAATAATAAAAAGTACAACATAAAAGTTGTAAAGTTTTTCGAATGATAATGTGTGCATCGTCTTCAAAATAATTTCCGTGCGCCTTCACATGCCATGATGATATGCCTTAGATACCTGAAAATACATTGCTAAAACGGTCAACAATAATGTTGGTGAGAAATCATAGGTTTATGAAAATGTTTTATACGACTACCACAAGTATAGGCCATGTATGACAAATATGTCACATAAAAATGTTACAATTGCTATAAGCACATGACACCGAAGCTAGACTGTTCATGATGTTCGCCCCAACAGAGTGTTTGCCAAACAACTCAAATAATGATATTAAATGAAATGCATCCGTTTGACCAGTTGGGACCACCAACCCGGATGGAGGAGTCACCCTCAATAGATCTATTCACTCACCCTCGCTTCTTCCAAAATTAACGGTTCATGATTATGAAATGGGGACATTCAATTAGCAATGAGGTAACTTAAGCAATGTAATGAATTTGATATACTTGGTATCGTAATAAAAATGATATGCAATGTATTCTCCCCCGTAGGTTTGAAATAATGTATAAACTTGTAAAACGGGGCTATGAAAACTCACCTTAGCGTGTAGTGACATAAGTAACACATCGGTGCCAAGAAGTATGACAGGACAATATAAAGAAGTATAGTGCCACGATACGGAATCGGCATATCCTAATGAATATAAGCTTCTCTCATAATATGATACGAGAATAGTAATTGATTCGTATGAGTTTTCATAAGATAATACGTTTTAGTTTTCGTGGAAGATTCGTATTAACGTTTGTAAAATGTTTAATTTCATCATTCGTGTGGTGGTTTGAAGATCATAGACTCAAGACAAACGCACGCCAAGGTATAATATATATATATGTCACACACATGTATATATTATAAAGTAAAAGAATAGACAAGATGTCTCAAGAAAACAAGTCATAAAAGTATTGACGGGTGAATTCTAAGCGAGAGGATAATGACAAGAAAATACATCAAGGAAGTAGGTCAATTAATAAGTTTCGGCATCACCCGTTTGCTTATAGACTGATAAAGAAGAGCGATATGAAAAACTAAATCAAATGATCACGAGATATGCATGGCATTGTACCGAGACTTAACCAAAGTATTTTTATTCTCCAAATGGGTGTACAACCTGCACTTATACCCAAATAAGCGTCTAATAAGTATTGCTTAACCATCTTTAACTTTTACTTAATTGATCGCACTTTTATTTCTCAAGAATAGACGTAAAACCATGTTGCTGAATTTTAGTCAACTTCACACCATCGTATCTCTTAACCTATAAAAAATACAAAGATGGGGGTTTTCACCCCTGGAAATATACTTAAGTATAGTTTCCCAAAACATTAGGCCATTCAATCAAATCATTTACCAATCAACGCGAAATGAGTTTTTACTAACTATAACTCCAACCAGAATGTTTGCTGAAATTATAACGCTTACGATTTTGGTCATAAATACTATTCTATAATAGCTATCAAGATGAAACCAATTGGAGGTGAAAGCTTATAATTTCTAGTGTTGAACCGTGTTTTATAACCTGAGCCTACTGTAAAAAAATCTACAGCAAAACATGTTTTCCAACAGCAGCTCCAGAATTGACATGTTTCCATAAAACGGCAATATCTCATTCATCCGGAGGAGATATCACCCTATCCAATTCAACACATGTACCTTAAACTTATTTCCATAATTCCATCAAATAATATAGACCTTCTTAGGCCAAAAGATTTCTGCAATTAACCCATCTATACTGTTGGTCTGCACCAGTCCTAACTTTTCCTATGAAACACTAATTTAAATGTATTTCCCAAACCGTGATAGCTATTAAAGTGATTCCACTTGGAGAAGTTAGATTTAGATGTACACAACTGAGATTAGCATTCCTATCCTAAATTTTAGAGTATTAACCTGGAGTTTAACTCGTTTTCCAAATGATGTTCCAGATTTGACTAGCAATCGTAAAACGGCCATAACTTCCTCATCCGGAGGAGTTGATAACCCATCCAATTCACCACATGAGTCTAAGACATATATCTATCTAAGAATGTGATTTCCCAGTAGGCCATAAGCCAAAAATACTGCATACCAACTCGATTTAGCTGCTGACCTGAAACAGCCCTTAATTTGCACTAATAACAGGTTTTCTTGTTGACTTGAGAGTAAGAATGCAAACACCATTCGGGTGTTTGTCGAGCCAAGTCCATGACACAACTAACACACAAACTACCACCCTTGTGGTGTTGTGGTCGAATGAAGGAAAACCAACGCCCTTCAAGATGTGGTTGAGCCGAGAATTAAATCAACCGCACCCTTGTTGGGCTGAAGTAATAGATTCAAACGCACCCCTTTAGGGGCTGAATAAGCAGGTCCAAACGCACCATATTGGTGCTGAAATAAGCAGTTCTAAATGCACCCTCTCTGTAGAAAAATTAAGCAAGCAAAACGGACCCTTTTGGAGCTGTATTGCAGCAATTAAACGCCCGTGTTGGGGCTGCGTTTCAGCAACAAATGCCCTTTTTGGTGGGCTGTGATAGCGGGCAACAAACAAACCAAAAGCATTCCTGTGGGGCTGCTGTTACACACAAATAAACACCTCCTTGAGGTTCGGACTGAAGAAACAAACACCCTCTTGGGCGTGGCTGCAACAGCAGCCAACAAACACACCTGGTGTGTCGTTGCTAAACCAGAAGAACAGACCAAGCGCACCCCTGCTGGGTGGTCTGTGACAACAGGTACAAACAAACACCACTCACTTGGTTGGTGTTTAACCAAGAGCAACAAACACCCTTGTGGGTCGTTGTTGCTGTGAACCAAAAGCAAAGACAACCACCCTCTTGGGTGTCTCTCGTGAACCAAGAACAACTAAACTTCACGGGTTGATTTATGTATCAAGCAAAACAAAACCAACCTAATGTATTCTATAAACCAAATAAACAAGAATTAAGCAAATACCAAATCAAGACCCGATACCACACGGGTTTGACCCGAACCCATATCCTGGTCGGTATCAAACAAACACCCATTTACAACGATTATACCACACGATTTGGTTTTCAAAAACGTTTTTAATCCCAGGTTTAGTCCACAAAAATAGTAACTATTATTTCATATACAATTTTTATTAGAATAAGAGTAACAAGATTGATATGATATTTTTTTTTGGCATACCCATGGAAACGAGGGAGGAATAGAGATGGGGATGACGAGGTGGAGGTGGTGATTCACTCGAATCAAACGAAACCCAGTCACAAACCTAGCGCAACCTTTATCAAAACCCTAACACTCTCTTGTCTTGATGGTGATGGCAGCAGGAGGTGGGTGGTGGCAGGGCGGTTGTGGTGGTGATGTTGCTGCTGGTTGTCGTTCGCAAGAGAGAGAGAGGGAGATGATTCTCGTTTTCTTCTTTTGATATTAGTGAGAGGAAGGAAAGCAGATATGTACAATGAGAGATAATGGATAAGATAGGTGAAGTCTATCTGTTTAAGTAAGAAGAAAGAAAAAAAATAAGGCGGTTTGTTTGAAATTGTATATCGTGTACCCCGTGTCTCGTTGAGCTAGAAGGTAAAAGCGATATCTCGGATTGGTAATTGCAAGAAATATATTCCGGCAAGTGTTATTAAAAATATAGTATATAAGCAATATTATCAATTCCGAAAAAATTAGTTATCGGAATTAAACCATAACTAACACGGTGTCAGTTACGCGATATATGTAGCTTTTCACGTTTGACAAGATAACTTTTAGTTAAATAAACAAGAGTGAATGGAACGTCCGGTGAGTATAAATTTTGAAGTAAAGTGAATTATTTAGCTTGGAAAATTACCGGTTAACCACCGATTATGGTAAATGTGTTTACATTATTGATAAAGTCAAATAGTCAAAAGTCAACTTTAAAAGTCAATGGGTAAAATAGTCATTTTACCTTGTGAAAAGTTACTGGTTGCTACAGTCTCTACCCCTTAAGGGAACTTCGTCCCGAAGTTCAGTGAGTGTTATCTGCTGACGATGTGTGTGAGTTTATCTTCACGTTCCCACATGAATTCAGGACCTCTTCTAGAGTTCCATTGAGTTTTGTCAATAGAAATGTAACTTTGCTTAAGTCATTTGACCTCATGGTTTGTGATGTTAGTAGATTCTCCGATAGAGTTCAGACGTTCATCAATGTAGGTCTCTTCTAGGGGAGTAGTAGGTGTTTCATCAAAAAGACCCTTCTCTAAATTGCACACATGAAGGCCGGTGAGTACACTGCTAATTTTGGATGGTAGCTTGAGTCTGTAAGCTATCAGGCTAATTCTTGCTATTATCATATAAAGTCCAATATATCTTAGGTTTGGCTTTTCTAATTTCACAAAACGAAGCTTTCAACAAAACCTTAATCCTAGCATGAAGTTTTGAAAGTTAACGCTTACATCTGTGTAACCTTTCTGGTGATAATGTGTGGCCTAATATTGCGGGGACAGGAAGTAAATGTTGTACTAGATTCCTTACAAGGATTTTATAAGCGGCAAGCTTAGAAATTCTAATCAGCAATTGTGCTAATGATTGCAAAGTCAAATATGCCGCAAGCATGCTTCTGGACAATGCTTTGTCAGGGTAAAATATTGTTGCTCAATCTATTAGTATTGAGAATACTCACAAGATTACTTGGACTGAGTTGGAGAAATTGTAATCAAGAAGTATTGTCTTCGGAATGAGGTGCAAGAAATGAAAGTGAAGTTTCCTTGTTGTCGGTAGTTATTGATATCACAACTTATATTCTTCACTTTCAAGAGTTGGCAGTAGTGTGTCCAGTGATGGTCTCAACCAATGAGAAGTTATGGGAAAAGTTCATTTGAGAATTTCCACTCAGTATTCAAGAGAATGTAGCTTCGTGTGATTACTCACACCGGATGAAAAAATTCAAATGTCTTGTTAGTAGATCAAGTTGTGCAAGCTTAGACTGCTCAAGGATCTAACAACAGGAAAAATAAAACAGTAACAACAATAGTAACAAACGGTGATGGGATGTGGAAAGTCAGAACATTTGGGGAAATAATGTCCCCAAAATAATGGCCAACAAATGGGAGGAGCTCATGGGAGCTTATGTGATGGATGATGGGATATCACAGCCAGTTTGTTAATTCGAGACTTCGAGACTGAACTAAATCCATTAGCTCAAGAGTGTAACAAGTCCGCTAGCTCAACAATATGGAATAGTTATACTTATGTGACTCGTTCATAATCAAGTTCGTGGCAAAAAAATTCGGTTCTTGAAACATCTGATTCTATCAGGTCGGGTTTCAAGTGACTGCAGCCAAATCATTAGTTCGACTAACGGTTCATATTTGTAAGGATTTGTATCAACAAAATTGGTAACTTGAGAATGAAATTAGGTTGTTCGAATGAGGTCTTAAGATTTTTGTTGGTAAGACACTATCCTGTTTTATAGATCTTTTCAAAGAACACTAGTGATTCTCGATTTCGAGTTCATACTCATGTCGTATCAGATACAATTAAGCCCACTCATTTATAATTCATTACTTACATAAAGAAGCGTCCCAATTTATGTAAGCAAGAAATTATAAACTTATGGTTCGGCGATTTACAATTTCTTTATTTAAATAAAAAGGCGTCCCAGTCCATTTAAATAAGGATATTCCAAATCATCCTACTTAAGAATTTCCGACACAACACTCATACTTAATCGATGAGTTACAAGGCGATATATTATGAGACGTCAAAAGTGTTCCAAGAGTATGGAATGAATGTTCACACTCATCTTCGAAAACGAGGAGTAAAATAATCATAGAAACTTGACATAGCGTTCAAAAGAATTGGTGAGTTCATAGTTATGAAATAGTTTTCTTGCAATGTTTGAGAAATAGATAAAACTATTGCGTATCTCTTAATGTCTGAGATATATCTAATTCAACTGTGTATCTCACGATGTTTGAGATATAAAGAAGACCATTGTATACTTACAATGTCTTAATAATAATGAGACCATTGATTAACTACAATGTCTAAGAAAATTTCGTAGATCACAAAATGTATATGATCGGTGATATCTGGTTGTGCCATAATGCCTTGGAATAGGCATATGCAGTTATGTTTAGTCAATCGTTTATATAAACAGTCTTTATATACATAACATAGTATTGTGTTAAGGAGTAGGCATGGCGCAGGGAATGTTGAAGACAGCAGTGAGTGATACGAGTTTAATGTAAGATGTAGTTATAGTCTAGGTTCATATGCAACCTGGTTCTCTATAACCAAAGCTCTGATACCAATCTGTAACACCCCCAAAATTATCGCAGCGGAAGATTGTGTCACTGGGGTATTACTTCATAGTTCACAGAACAAGTTACAGAAAACGACTTTAAATGAGACGTTTTGAAATAAATTATCATTCGATTAAAATATCAGAGTTTACAAAGAGGTCCCACAAGTTTATATAATAATAAAAAGTACAACATAAAAGTTGTAAAGTTTTTCGAATGATAATGTGTGCATCGTCTTCAAAATAATTTCCGTGCGCCTTCACATGCCATGATGATATGCCTTAGATACCTGAAAATACATTGCTAAAACGGTCAACAATAATGTTGGTGAGAAATCATATGTTTATGAAAATGTTTTATACGACTACCACAAGTATAGGCCATGTATGACAAATATGTCCCATAAAAATGTTACAATTGCTATAAGCACATGACACCGAAGCTAGACTGTTCATGATGTTCGCCCCAACAGAGTGTTTGCCAAACAACTCAAATAATGATATTAAATGAAATGCATCCGTTTGACCAGTTGGGACCACCAACCCGGATGGAGGAGTCACCCTCAATAGATCTATTCACTCACCCTCGCTTCTTCCAAAATTAACGGTTCATGATTATGAAATGGGGACATTCAATTAGCAATGAGGTAACTTAAGCAATGTAATGAATTTGATATACTTGGTATCGTAATAAAAATGATATGCAATGTATTCTCCCCCGTAGGTTTGAAATAATGTATAAACTTGTAAAACGGGGCTATGAAAACTCACCTTAGCGTGTAGTGACATAAGTAACACATCGGTGCCAAGAAATATGACAGGACAATATAAAGAAGCATAGCGCCACGATATGGAATCGGCATATCCTAATGAATATAAGCTTCTCTCATAATATGATACGAGAATAGTAATTGATTCGTATGAGTTTTCATAAGATAATACGTTTTAGTTTTCGTGGAAGATTCGTATTAACGTTTGTAAAATGTTTAATTTCATCATTCGTGTGGTGGTTTGAAGATCATAGACTCAAGATAAACGCATGCCAAGGTATAATATATATATATATGTCACACACATGTATATATTATAAAGTAAAAGAATAGACAAAATGTCTCAAGAAAACAAGTCATAAAAGTATTGACGGGTGAATTCTAAGCGATAGGATAATGACAAGAAAATACGTCAAGGAAGTAGGTCAATTAATAAGTTTCGGCATCACCCGTTTGCTTATAGAATAATAAAGAAGAGCGATATGAAAAACTAAATCAAATGATCACGAGATATGCATGGCATTGTACCGAGACTTAACCAAAGTATTTTTATTCTCCAAATGGGTGTACAACCTGCACTTATACCCAAATAAGCGTCTAATAAGTATTGCTTAACCATCTTTAACTTTTACTTAATTGATCACACTTTTATTTCTCAAGAATAGACGTAAAACCATGTTGCTGAATTTTAGTCAACTTCACACCAACGTATCTCTTAACCTATAAAAAATACAAGGATGGGGGTTTTCACCCCTGGAAATATACTTAAGTATAGTTTCCCAAAACATTAGGCCATTCAATCAAATCATTTACCAATCAACGCAAAATGAGTTTTTACTAACTATAACTCCAACCAGAATGTTTGCTGAAATTATAACGCTTACGATTTTGGTCATAAATACTATTCTATAATAGCTATCAAGATGAAACCAATTGGAGGTGAAAGTTTATAATTTCTAGTGTTGAACCGTGTTTTATAACCTGAGCCTACTGTACAAAAATTTACAGCAAAACATGTTTTCCAACAGCAGCTCCAGAATTGACATGTTTCCATAAACCGCAATATCTCATTCATCCGGAGGAGATATCACCCCATCCAATTCAACACATGTACCTTAAACTTATTTCCATAATTCCATCAAATAATATAGACCTTCTTAGGCCAAAAGATTTCTGCAATTAACCCATCTATACTGTTGGTCTGCAGCAGTCCTAACTTTTCCTATGAAACACTAATTTAAATGTATTTCCCAAACCGTGATAGCTATTAAAGTGATTCCACTTGGAGAAGTTAGATTTAGATGTACACAACTGAGATTAGCATTCCTATCCTAAATTTTAGAGTATTAACCTGGAGTTTAACTCGTTTTCCAAATGATGTTCCAGATTTGACTAGCAATCGTAAAACGGCCATAACTTCCTCATCCGGAGGAGTTGATAATCCATCCAATTCACCACATGAGTCTAAGACATATATCTATCTAAGAATGTGATTTCCCAGTAGGACATAAGCCAAAAATACTGCATACCAACTCGATTTAGCTGCTGACCTGAAACAGCCCTTAATTTACACTAATAACAGGTTTTCTTGTTGACTTGAGAGTAAGAATGCAAACACCATTCGGGTGTTTGTCGAGCCAAGTCCATGACACAACTAACACACAAACTACCACCCTTGTGGTGTTGTGGTCGAACGAAGGAAAACCAACGCCCTTCAATATGTGGTTGAGCCGATAAATCAACCGCACCCTTGTTGGGCTGAAGTAATAGATTCAAACGCACCCCTTTAGGGGCTGAATAAGCAGGTCCAAACGCACCATATTGGTGCTGAAATAAGCAGTTCTAAATGCACCCTCTCTGTAGAAAAATTAAGCAAGCAAAATGGACCCTTTTGGGGCTGTATTGCAGCAATTAAACGCCCGTGTTGGGGCTGCGTTTCAGCAACAAATGCCCTTTTTGGTGGGCTGTGATAGCGGGCAACAAACAAACCAAAAGCATTCCTGTGGGGCTGCTGTTACACACAAATAAACACCTCCTTGAGGTTCGGACTGAAGAAACAAACACCCTCTTGGGCGTGGCTGCAACAGCAGCCAATAAACACACCTGGTGTGTCGTTGCTGAACCAGAAGAACAGACCAAGCGCACCCCTGCTGGGTGGTCTGTGACAACAGGTACAAACAAACACCACTCACTTGGTTGGTGTTTAACCAAGAGCAACAAACACCCTTGTGGGTCGTTGTTGCTGTGAACCAAAAGCAAAGACAACCACCCTCTTGGGTGTCTCTCGTGAACCAAGAACAACTAAAGTTCACGGGTTGATTTATGTATCAAGCAAAACAAAACCAACCTAACGTATTCTATAAACCAAATAAACAAGAATTAAGCAAATACCAAATCAAGACCCGATACCACACGGGTTTGACCCGAACCCATATCCTGGTCGGTATCAAACAAACACCCATTTACAACGATTATACCACACGATTTGGTTTTCAAAAACGTTTTTAATCCCAGGTTTAGTCCACAAAAATAGTAACTATTATTTCATATACAATTTTTATTAGAATAAGAGTAACAAGATTGATATGATATTTTTTTTTGGCATACCCATGGAAACGAGGGAGGAATAGAGATGGGGATGACGAGGTGGAGGTGGTGATTCACTCGAATCAAACGAAACCCAGTCACAAACCTAGCGCAACCTTTATCAAAACCCTAACACTCTCTTGTCTTGATGGTGATGGCAGCAGGAGGTGGGTGGTGGCAGGGCGGTTGTGGTGGTGATGTTGCTGCTGGTTGTCGTTCGCAAGAGAGAGAGAGGGAGATGATTCTCGTTTTCTTCTTTTGATATTAGTGAGAGGAAGGAAAGCAGATATGTACAATGAGAGATAATGGATAAGATAGGTGAAGTCTATCTGTTTAAGTAAGAAGAAAGAAAAAAAATTAGGCGGTTTGTTTTAAATTGTATATCGTGTACCCCGTGTCTCGTTGAGCTAGAAGGTAAAAGCGCTATCTCGGATTGGTAATTGCAAGAAATATATTCCGGCAAGTGTTATTAAAAATATAGTATATAAGCAATATTATCAATTCCGAAAAAATTAGTTATCGGAATTAAACCATAACTAACACGGTGTCAGTTACGCGATATATGTAGCTTTTCACGTTTGACAAGATAACTTTTAGTTAAATAAACAAGAGTGAATGGAACGTCCGGTGAGTATAAATTTTGAAGTAAAGTGAATTATTTAGCTTGGAAAATTACCGGTTAACCACCGATTATGGTAAATGTGTTTACATTATTGGAAAAGTCAAATAGTCAAAAGTCAACTTTAAAAGTCAATGGGTAAAATAGTCATTTTACCTTGTGAAAAGTTACTGGTTGCTACATGATGCAATGGGAATGGCTCGTAGACTGATGGATCAAGCGGTTAGAGCAGGAACTGTTCTGATTCATGACATTAACCTCAACCGCAACAACAACAACAACAACAACAATCATCCCAATAACAATACCCACAACAACAACAAGAGAAGGTGGAATGATAGCCGAAGGGGTAACAACAACTATCCCAACCAACAAAACCGAAACACAAACCACCACAACCAGTAAAACCGTAGACAAGAAAATGCCAGAGGTACTGTTGCTGCTGCTGTTGCACCAGCTGAAGGAGGATGTTATCAAGGAAATGCTCCTTTGTGTTACAGATGCAAGTTACATCATGAAGGCCCTTGCACCGTTAGATGCAAGAATTGTCAAAAGACAGGGCATCAAACCAAGGACTACAGGGGGAAGGGGCCTGCTACTGGTGCCAATACTCAACCAGTACTGACTTGTTTTGGGTGTGGAGAACGTGGACACATCAAGAGACAATGTCCCCGAAACAATGGTCAACAAGAAGGAGTAGCTCGTGGTAGGGCGTATGTATTGGGTGATAAAGATGCGCAGCAGGATCCGAATGTGGTTACGGGTACGTTTCTACTCAATAACCATTATGCTAAAATCTTATTTGATTCGGGTGCTGATAAAAGTTTTATATCTACTGCATTTGCATCTTTACTTGATATCGCACCCACTACATTAGACACCGCCTTTACCATTGAGTTAGCAAATGGAAATCTTGTAACCACCAACATTGTACTTCAAAATTGTACACTAAACTTGTTAGGTCATCCATTCAAAATATACCTCATGCCAATAGAACTCGGAAGTTTCGACGTTATAATTGGTATGGAATGGTTATCGCAACGAAAAGCAAATATCATCTGTGGCGAGAAAGTTGTACATATTCCTATCGATAATGAAACATTGGTTATCCGAGGGGATCGAAGTGGAACTCGCCTGAACATTATTTCTTGCATTAAAACTCAAAAGTACATCAAGAAGGGATGTCATGTCTTCCTAGCCCACATAACGGAGAAAAAGTTAGAAGAGAAGCGACTCGAAGATGTACCTATTGTGCGTGATTATCCTGAAGTCTTTCCTGAAGATTTACCCGGACTTCCACCACCTAGACAAGTGGAGTTCCAAATCGAATTGGTGCCAGGAGCCGCACCAGTTGCTCGAGCACCCTATCGCTTAGCCCCTTCAGAACTGCAAGAGTTATCCAACCAATTGCAAGAACTTACGGATAAAGGTTTTATTCGACCAAGTTCATCACCATGGGGAGCTCCAGTTCTATTCGTTAAAAAGAAGGATGGATCCTTCAGAATGTGCATTGATTACAGGGAGTTAAATAAACTAACTGTAAAGAACCGATACCCACTTCCAAGAATCAATGATCTTTTCGATCAACTCCAAGGTTCAAGTGTATACTCCAAGATCGATTTGCGATCAGGATGTCACCAACTTAGAGTTCGAGAAGAGGATATTCCGAAAACGGCATTCAGGACTCGATATGGTCACTATGAGTTTCAAGTTATGCCATTTGGTTTAACTAATGCTCCAGCAGTATTCATGGATCTTATGAATCGAGTGTGTAGACCATATTTGGATAAGTTTGTGATTGTGTTCATAGATGATATTCTAATTTACTCTAAGAGTAAAGAAGAACATGAAAGATATCTCAAGTTGATCCTAGAGTTACTCAAGAATGAGAAGTTGTACGCTAAATTCTCAAAATGTGAATTTTGGATCTCAAGTGTACAATTCTTGGGCCACGTAATTGATAGTCATGGAATTCATGTGGATCCCGCCAAGATAGAGTCCATAAAGACTTGGGCTGCCCCTACAAATCCAACGGAAATACGTCAATTTTTGGGACTTGTTGGATATTACCGTAGATTCATTGAAGGTTTTTCCAAGATAGTAAAACCTTTAACTAAATTGACTCAAAAGAATGTGAAATTCGATTGGGGCGAAAAAGAAGAGAAAGCGTTTCAATTTCTAAAGGAGAAATTATGCAGTGCACCTATCTTAGCGTTACCTGAAGGCAACGAAGACTTTGTTGTGTACTGTGATGCTTCGTATAAAGGTTTGGGAGCAGTGTTAATGCAAAGACAGAAGGTGATAGCTTACGCCTCACGACAACTTAAAAAGCACGAGAAAAACTACACCACTCATGACTTAGAGTTAGGGTCAGTCGTTTTTGCTCTTCGAATCTGGAGACATTATCTCTACGGCACAAAGTGTATAGTATACACAGATCACAAAAGCTTGCAACACATTCTGGATCAGAAAGATCTAAACATGAGACAACGCCGCTGGTTAGAATTACTTAGTGATTACGACTGTGAAATTCGTTATCACCCGGGTAAGGCAAACGTCGTGGCAGATGCTCTCAGTAGAAAAGAACGACTCAAACCTCTAAAGGTTAGATCGTTGGGAATGATGATAGTATCACCACTACCCTCACAAATCCTTGCAGCACAAACTGAAGCTATCAAAGAAGAAAACCGTCCCAAAGAGAATCTCTACGGTATGTTAGAGAGCAAAAACGGTTTTGTAAAGCGTTCTGATGGAACGTTATGCTTCAAAGACAGAAGCTGGATACCACTCTATGGAGGTGTACGAGATTTGATTATGCATGAATCGCATAAGTCAAAGTACTCCATCCATCCGGGGTCCGACAAAATGTATCATGATCTCAAAAAGCTGTATTGGTGGCCTAACGTGAAGGCCGATATTGCCAAATATGTTGGTAAGTGCCTGACATGTTTTAAGGTCAAAGCCGAGTGTCAAAAACCATCAGGATTACTACAACAACCCGAGATTCCTATGTAGAAATGGGAAAGAATCACGATGGATTTTGTTACGAAATTACCCAGAACACCGAGCGGTTATGACCCCATTTGGGTAATTGTTGACCGTTTAACAAAATCTGCTCATTTTATTCCAATCAAAGAAACTTATGATATGGATCAATGGACCAAGCTGTACCTCAAAGAAATAGTTTCTAGACACGGTGTACCAATTACAATTATCTCAGATAGAGATAGCAGATTTACTTCAAACTTTTGGCAGTCACTTCAGAAAGCTTTTGGAACTAAACTTGACATGAGTACTGCCTATCATCCGCAAACTGGCGGTCAAAGCGAAAGAACTATACAAACTTTGGAAGATATGCTAAGAGCTTGTATTATCGATTTTGGTAAAAGCTGGGACTATCATTTACCATTATTCGAATTCTCTTACAACAATAGCTATCATTCCAGTCTTAAATCATCACCGTACGAAGCATTGTATGGTCAAAAGTGTCGATCTCCAGTATGCTGGAATGAGGTTGGCGATGTTCAACTCACCGGTCCAGAAATTGTACGGGACACCACTGAAAAGATTATTCAGATCAGAAGCAGACTACAAGCTGCTAGAGATCGCCAGAAAGTTATGCTGACACTAGGCGAAAACCCTTGGAATTTCAAATTGGAGATAGGGTTATGCTGAAAGTCTCGCCCAGGAAAGGCGTAATCCGTTTTGGAAAACGTGGGAAACTAAGTCCACGATATATTGGACCATTCAAAATCATAGAAAGAGTTGGTCCGGTAGCATACAAACTCGAGCTACCTCAAGAATTAAGTGGAATCCATAACACTTTTCACGTGTCAAATCTCAAGAAATGTCTATCCGATGAAAGCCTCGTCATTCCACTAGACGAGATTAAGCTTGATGACAAGCTACATTTTATTGAGGAACCTGTTGAAATAATGGATCGTGAGGTCAAACAATTGAAACAAAGCCGAATCCCCATTGTCAAAGTTTCGTGAATTAAGGGCTTAACATTAGTAATTACCGGGACCAAACTATACCCTAAAAACTAATAATTATCACAAACTACACATGCACTACCACCTCAAAATGAGGTGGCATGCATACATGAACCACAAGCCATGTGGCCTTTCCTCATGGCACCTCCACTCCCACTCATCACCTCTTGTCCCCCCCATATACCCCAAGTCACCTCACACCTATCATTTTACATGCAAAACACAATTATCTCTTGCTTTTTCTCTCCCTTGGACGTTCACCATCAATCCCAAATCACCAATTATCACTTTGATTCATACAATAAAAATTAAAAAGAAGATGGAGCTTAAGTTGGTACCTACATGATCCTAGGGTTGTTTTATTGATATCAAGGGTGAAACAAGAGCTACACAAGGAAGTTAGGGCTGAAGTAAAAGGGTTTATTTCAAGGGTAAGAAGGTTGGTTAAGCTTGGGTTAAGAGGTTGAAGAAGGGTTGAAGATTGGAAGAGGGTTTAGGCTTGATTGTTCTTGTGACTATTCAACCTAACTCTTGTAAGAAGTTATTTAAATTTCTTGTCATTCAATATGGTTGTAATAATATTTATGATTATTTGATGTAATTTTATATAAGTAGTACATGTAATATGGCTTGTATGATATTGTACATGAAGTTGATGGGTAAAAACTAGTGTAGAAACTCATTAAGACCACTAGTAAGAACTAGTGAATTATTATGAGTTTTAACATGAAAATCATGAACTTTGGACTAGATTAAATTTAAGAAGTTGTTAGAGGAAGTAAAAATTTGAATTTAAGCCTTTGAATCATGTGAAATGGACTTATAGATTAAAAGTTATGAGTAAAAGAAGATGACTAGATGGAATTGGTTATTATGTCAAAAAGTCTTCTGAAACGATTTTAAAACGCGAATTAGACCCTTTTCTGGTCCGAATCAGCGAAAGTGTAAAACACGAAAGTTGCTCGAAATGATATTTTCTTCAAAAACTCAGGAGCACATGAGCAGAAAGTGAACGAAAAGTCTAAAAAACAGCAAAAACTACACGGACCTGTTGTGACCAGAAAAACAGCCATGGTTAAGGAAACTTACTTGTAATTTTAACTCTTTGAGACCAAAACAAAGCCATGGTTAACCAAGACTAATGTCTCAAGCTATTTTAACTTGAATATAACCACTAGATATAACCATAATTGTTATTTCAAAGTTGTTAAATTGTAACTTAGCTACATGACTAGTTTGAGTATGTTAACCAAAAATTGTTTCAAAAACTTGGCCATTAGATTAAGTTTTACTAGATTTTGATAAAATGACTATATGAAATATATACCAACTATATAAATATTTTCTTACAAGTTTTAACTTCTAAAACCATGAACATATAAGGCTAAAACATACTTTTGAAACCTTTACACAACATCATAATATGACACGCCGAAATCACAAAACTCATTAAGTGAACAACACTTGCACATGTAATGCTTCACGACACAATTTATACTATCACGTCACCACTCAAATAGTCTTTGACGAAAGACGACATATGTTTTGTACAACATTTGTCTCGTCAAATACTTACTTATAAATGATAAGTACTACAATAGTAGGGAATTTCATTATCACAAAGAGGCCTCTTCGGGGTATCGTATCGACGAGTTGTGGATTTACGATTTAAAGTGTCCTGGCTCCTCGTGTGATTACTACATGACCTCTTGATTTTGATAGCCCGAACGGTGGTACGAGGTCATTATTAAAAAGGCTATGAGTCAAGCAAACACTTAAGCAATGCCTTAGCTTAATATCCATGTACAACATCATAAGCCAACAAATTACATATACTTGTACACTTATATTGAAAACTATACTAAAACATAACTATTATACTGTCGTAGGTAATCACTAAAGATCGCAGTCTCAACATACACTGTACTTGCTATAAGCTACTACTGATAACTACGGTGAGTTCATAACACCAACTTTTGTTTAACTGTTTTATAAACTCTTTTGGGGGAGATACATGCTAAACTGTTTTATTATGAACAATTACTTGAAAACTAAATGCCTTGGTTGTATTATTGCAAACCACTAAGTTGTTTATGCCAAAAGTCCCCTACATCATGGACCACTAATCACTGGGAGTGAGCGCAAATATACTGGATAGGCCTATCGGGATTGACGAATCCCGTTTGTGTTAGCCGGATCGGTAACCGAACGCACTTTATTTGAATTTACCTAGGTATATGGCTAATACGTACTCGGGGCATGTTACTTATCTATATATATCGCCCGGTGATATATGTACAACAGTCAGTCGTGAGTACCATGAGCTTAGAGCAATAATAATTTTCAAGAAGATAATTGTACACATTGCAATTATATTATAAACTATTGTCCACTACTGTTTTCAAACCTATGAATTCACTCAACCATTGTGTTGACTTTTCAGCATGTTTTATCTCAGGTCCGTAAGATATATCTGGCATGCGAATGAAGGCACACGGAATAGGCATTTTGAAGACTTTGCATATTATCATTCGAAAAACTTTTAAACTTATTATGTACATTATGGGACCTCTACTCTGATATTATGAATAAATTCGAATGATAATGTCTTTTAAAACGTCTCATTTAGAGTCGTTTTCTGTAATGTGTACTTTGTGTTAATAAGTAATATCCTCGATTAGCTTCCACTGCTATTCAAAAACTGAGGGTGTTACAGCAAGCGACAACTATGCATTTACATATGAATATGCTTAAGAAATGTAATGACACGCATACCTTTGTTGCAACTCAAATGAGGCACCAACATCGTGATCACTTGTATTAATTTCCACGGACTTGTCAACTGCAACAGCAGCCTCCCCTGAACCATCTTCATTCTTTTCGGTACGCCTCCCCTGCTTGGTAGTATCCTCTGCATGATCACAACTTGCTTCTTCCAGAGATGACTCAACTACCTGATATTTTCGAACCTTCACCAAACGTTTTATTTTTGTGGTGCTTGGCTTTTTCTTCTCCAACCGCTTAATCTTCTTATTCAAATATTTTAAATCTGCATGTTGTGCTGAAGTTTTCTTTGTTAATTCACATACCTGTTTACATAGTTGATCACAATTTTCCACCAGTTTATTTAATATCAGACCGCTGTCCTGTCTTCTAATTGTGTTAACTCCTGACTGAGGTGAATCTTCGGGGCGTGCAGACCTCATCTCTTGCCTACCATGAACAGAAAGATCCCCCATATTTTCTGCTTGGGTGGGTTCATCAGCAGAACTTGTTCCACTAGAAATTGATTCAGCTGAAGTTTCATTGGTTTGGGATGTAGAAGGGAAATGTCCGGGTGTGTTTTGGGATTCAGAGGGACTTCCTGATCCTTGCCCCAAATTCTGAGGCAGCAGCACCATGTGTGGGAACAATGGTGTTAGTGTCCCATCAAAATTATTGCCCTATCTTCTCATGTGACTCATAAGTTTTTGAGTGTGACAACGGACAGGCCAAGTTTTTGAATCTTTGGGTGGTGTCTCAAAACGGTTGTTAAATAGCCGTTGTAAAAACCTTGGATAAATATAGTATTTTGCATGCGTGTCCGACAAGTTCTTGACTAAACCATCAAATATAATTTTGGATAAATTGAATTTCTTATTAAGAGCTACACAAATCACAAAAGATGCTATGTTTGTACTAAACTCATTCCAGGAAGTTGTCTTTGGACTTAGACACTGCAATATGGTATGGATCAAGAATTTCCATTGTGGGGAGAAGAGTGGTTTAAAAAATTTTAATTTTGGTCCTAAATCACCTCCATACCCCAAAAGCGGTAGTGTTTCAAAAATGGTATCATTATCCAAACACACAACACCGTCAGCATCATCTAGGAGAAGATCTCTCCTAATTGATGCCTCAGTAATAATTATCTGCATGCCATGTACGCTACCGTGTATTTGTACTTCCTCACCAATAGTTTTAGTCTTTGCAGTAGACCAAAACTGCTTCATACAACAAACATAGATAACAGGTTTGGCAGTGAGTGCATACCTAAGCGGGTATGCATTCAGGAAATCAATAATTTGTTCAAACCCTGTAGCCTCCATTGGTTTTTTCAAAAACGCAATCATGTTGTGACTTCTAGCAAAACATTCCGGCGCCATTCTTGTTTATCTCGAACTTGATTGCAACTGAAATTTTAGGGGTTTCCGATTACGCTCTTTGTGGGTCTAAACTATGTCATGACCAAGCAGTTGTAACACTTGTAGCAGTTGTTACAATTTCTTTGCGTAGTTATCGCTCTCTCTCTCTCTTTTTTAAATGATATAGTAAGGATTATTATTTTAATACATAATACATAAATAAGCATGTAACTCAACACGTCATCTTCTTTCTATTATCGAGACACAAAATGTCAGACTACACACATTATTAGAAGAGTTATCTCTCTTTCCGCGCATCGACAACTTGGTAAGAAGCCCAAACAAGTACACACCCACATTATGACTTTTTTAACTAAATACATTTTTTTTGGGTACATGTAAATCGGTCTTTACTTTAGCAGCAACTTTATTTTTTTTATTATTTCTATTATGTTTATTATTTTGTATTTTTAAAATTTTTTTATTTTTTTGTAACATGACTTACTATATCGCACACAATTGAACAACTACGCAAAAGAATACATACTAGTAACAGTCCACAAATATATACAACTAACATAAAAGGGATCAAATCCATAGGTTAACATAACATAGACAGAGTGTAGAAGCTGAGATAATAAGTGACTAAAAAATATAACAACGATCCCCTAACAAACAAAAGCCACCAGCTCCAATCTAAGCAATACATAGCACATCAAATCTCCATTGACTCCAACTTTTGGATGAAACCATGCAGGTCTTTAACACGGTCATGTTTCTTAAACAAAGAAAGAAGTAGTTTGGAACTCTAGCCAGATCCTCATTTTGCATCCTTAGGAGGTGATTAATAGTTGCCAACGAACAATCCAAACCGCATAGAAGCTCGACTTCCGCTATCATTAGCTGTCTACGGTTGACACGGGCCCTAATTTCAACAGCTTTCCTCCTTTGATCTGCTTCTTCACGTAAAGCAACATCCAATTCATCCCTATAGTACGCGATCGTATTCTCTTTTAGTAATTCATCACATATAACCATGGCAGTAGACATTGTTAGACACTTAGACTAAACAATTTTGGGACACTTGTTATGTTTGTTTTTCTAAGAGTCTCACTAATAGAGATAAAAAAAATCAAATAATACGTGTTTTAGTTACATATATAATCAGCTAAAGCAACCGTTAGCGTCATACATTATTGAGACACAAAAAATTCTGACAAACAAGTTATGACATTTGTCTGTTTCCCATGGACAAGTGGATCACAACCCCAAATAGGTACCCACCCACAATCTGTTGTTCACAGTACATTCGTTTAATTTTTAAACTATTTTTATGACAAATTTGCTATCTCTTAGCTAGAAAATGGTACTTTGGGCAACTAAAATTGGGTACACATGGCAACTGCTACAGTACATATAGTACATCGGTGATGTATGCAAAATGGCTGGTGGTTGAATGTTTTTTATTTGCATTCGGTCAAATAAAAACTAGTAATAGGTGTATTCAAGTGGTGACTAGTTGAATTTATTAAATATTGAGTTAATGAGGTTTGTCTCATACACAAAAAGTTTTATTGGGCAACAAGTTACACGCAAACAGTTTTTTTGGGCAACTAGTTACAGTTTTATTGGGCAACTAGTTACAGACGTTGGCCAATTTTTTTACTTAGCTGGGCAACTATTCGTGGCACACATGCTAACTAATATTTTACATTCGACATGTACAATTGTTTCTACAATGGCCAACTGTAATAGTGCACTTAATGTCTGTACCCTGTGCATATGTAATAGTTTACTTTAATTATTTTAACGGCGTAAATATTCAAAGTAAATGCTGCCTTGGTTAATAAAACGATAAATTCAAAGTGTTTATAACTGAGTCAATATAATTGCGTAGTTGTTATTACCTGTTAGGATTTAGTAAATCCATGTATTAAAGAGTCGGTCACCTCAAGTATATGTAATCGTTAGAAAGCTCGTAGTCGTAGATTATTATAAGTTAAGTAGTATTTAGATTAAGTAACACCGTGGAGGACGGACGGGTCTTTACCCACTGTATGCCTGATCCACAGCCCGTTAGGTGGCGATTTATGTAATGACTATAAATACTCTCTACCTCCCAAGGTTGAGAGTTGGAGCTCATAATAAGATTTTTCTTTCTCTCACTAAAGTTCCCAAACCTCTAACTTTCTCTCTCTAAAACTCATTCTACGCCTATTTGATCTTATGGTTTAGTGTGTTTGTGAAATCCAATATGTTACAAATGGTATCAAGAGCCATAGTTTGATCATCTCTTACATATCTTTGGATTTCTAGTGACTTTTAGGTGGTTTTAGAGTTTGAAAAAGTTTAGTGGTTTTTGCATCATTTGGATCATTTCTAGTGTTAAAGTTTGAATCTTGGGTGTAGTTTTGTGTTTAGAATCATTGTATGTGCTTGGGTTTTGATTTGGTAAGCTTGAATCATCGTGGTTGGGTTGTTTTTGGATTGAAAAGTGGTGTTTGTTTGATTTTCTAGCTAGCGACTTGAGCTACGGATAATTTATCTTCGTAGCGACTTACTTTGTAAGTTGGTAGCGAGTTGTAGTAGAAGTTCTTAGCGAGTTGAGCTTAGCGACTTGTCTATTGAGACAAGCCGACAAACAGTACACTTAGTGGATTCTCCACTACGGGTAGCGACTTAGTGAAAGTTAGCGACTTGTACTTAAGTTTGTTAGCGACTTGGTATTAGCGATTTGGTGCTTAGCGAGTTGCTATTTAGCGACTTGACATCTTAGCGACTTGGTGCTTAGCGAGTTGCTATTTAGCGACTTGACATATTAGCGACTTGGTGCTTAGCGACTTGCTGTCAAAATTTGCTAGCGACTTGGTGCTTAGCGACTTGGTTCAGGGTTTCTTAGCGACTTGGTTGATTCTGTATGTAATACGGTTTTCTCTTGATTTAGTAAAATCCCGTGAAAGAATCTATTTCCCGGTTTAATCATAGAGTTATAAAATCCCGTTTAATCTGTTAACATGTCTACCAACGTTCCTACAATCATCTCCATTGTTGCCGAGGATGTTCAAGCAGCTGGTTCAGATACTCGTCCACCCATGCTTGACAGAACTGACTACGACTCTTGGGCTCAACGAATCAGATTGTACTGTCTTGGAAAGGAAAATGGGGTCAACATTCTCAAATCGATTGATGAAGGACCTTATCAGATTGAGACTACAAGAGACTTAATTGATACAGCTACAGATGGAACAATGATCTATGGAATAGACAGACCAAAGACATATGATGAGCTCGATGATAAGGAGAAAAAGAGATTCGATGCTGGTATCAGGGCTTCTAACATCGTACTTCAAGGTCTTCCAAAAGATATCTACAAGCCGATCAATCACAACACCGAAGCCAAGACAGTGTGGGATAATGTCAAGATGCTTCGCTCAGGTTCTGAATTAACTATGGAAGACAGAAAATCACAACTCTATGATGAATTTGAATACTTCAAGATGAAAGCAGATGAGAGTGTCTATGAGTATTACGTGAGATTACACAAGCTTGTTAATGATATGAGGAACATCAGAATGACTATGCCAAACATTCAGCTGAACTCAAAGTTTGTGAACAACATGAATCCCGAATGGTACAAGTTTGTCACTTCTGTGAAGCTAACCAAAGGATTGAAGAATACAAACTATGAGCAACTCTATGCCTTCCTTCTTCAGAATGAGAGACATGCTATGTTTGAAAAAAAGGATTCTTGATCAGTTCAAAACTAACCAGGGAGAGACAAGTTCATCAAATGACTCAACAGCCTTCTACTCCAATGATGGAACTACTACCAAAGTATCTCAAGTCATTCCAGATTCAAGTTTCAAACAACCTGATGCCAATACAGTCATGGAACACTTTATCAATAAACTAGCTTTTATGGTTAAACAAAACTTAACCTTCACTCCTCACACTAACAGACTTCACACTAATAATGAAATCAGGACTGCATCCAATCTACACAATCATGCTTTGGTCAGAGATGGAAAGGTTATGGAACAACCAGTTCAAGAAAGGCAGTACGAACAAGGAAGAGGTGGAGTCGGTAGAGGATATGTGGCAAATCAGAATAGGGGAAGGATTGGAAATCAGGGACAAGCAAAGCCGATCAAGTGTTACAACTGTGGAGGTGAGGGACACATTGCTAGGAACTGCACATCTCCAAAACGTCCTCAGAATGCAGAGTACTTCAGGGATAAGATGTTGCTTGTGCAAGCTCAGGATAATGGTGCAGCCTTGGATGAAGAGGAGTTGTTGTTCTTGGCTGAGGGAAATGCTAAGACATATGATGCAGATGTGGATGAGTAACCAATTCAGGAGATAGGCCATAATCATCAGAATGCCTTTCAAGTAGCTGATTTTGATGCATACGACTCTGATGTTGATGAAGAACCTACTGCACAACCCATTTTCATGGCTAGCATTTCTCCAATGGTCTCTCCTAAAGTCTCTTCATCACCACAAGCTGGTCCATCCAAAGACAAAATCATTTCTGAGGTATTAAAATTATACGATGAAGTTGATGAGGAAAAGATACATAACGAAGTACAATCAACTGTAATTATTGAGTCAGCTATTGAAAATATGGGTAATATCAATGTTGTCCCATACGATCAATACGTGAAACAAAGTGAAAGTGAGATTGTACCAAGTGATGTACCTTATGCAGTCAATGATGACTATGCTTTTGACGAATACACTGCACGTGCCCCTGATGATTCTGTTATTTCTGAACTTAATGCTTATAAAGAACGTGTTGCTATTTATGAACAACGTGCTAAGTTTGAATTAACCACCCGTGAGCAGGAAATGGATAACCAAATGCGTACAACTATTAGAAAAAGTAGGTATAGAGAAAAAGTATTAAAACAAGAGTTAAACTCCTTACAAGAAAAGCTTTCTAAAACTGCTAAGCAAAAACAAGAACTTCAAGAAAATGTTAAAATGCTTAAGCAAGAATTCAGTGCTAAGGAATCAAAACTTTTGAATGATTTTTCTAATATAAAAACCTTGAAAAACAAGCTTGAAAATAAGTTGTACGTACAAGGAAATACCATTCAGACTGCTCACTTAATCACTAAGCACAGAATTTTGAGTGATAAACATAGTACTCCCCTTGTTGAGGAACCAAATCCAGAGGTCATTAAAAAGGCTAGAAATGCTCATAAGGTTCTTTATGATAGCAATGAAATCCTTAAGCCTAGACAGAAACCTAGTTGTGTTGAGTGCACTGAGGAAGATAAGAAATCAGATGAAGTCACTAGGGAAAAATGAACAAGAAACTAGATGATCCTAAATGTAAAGAGAAGAAAATAAATATCACACCCCATGATTACAAGAAGGAGAATTGGATTTCCTTGAACAAGTTTAAGCCTCAGACGTTGTTAACACCCGAACAAGTGTTCTGGAAAAAGGATTTAGATAAGCAAAAAGCAGAGAATCTTGTTGCAACAAACCCCCCTTTTAGGAAAATGCCTTCAGCGACTGTGTATCCTCCCAATACACCAATGCATTTAGTTCCTAGGACTATTGCCACTAAAAGCAAGACCTTAATCAATCAATATGTTATTTTTCAACTATTTGTTGATTTTGAGAAAACTTGTAAGAAAATGATCACACCCACTGGTATAACTGAAGGGGAAAAGGGTTTTGAGCAAACAAAAGAATGCTATCTAACTAAGGTCATGCCTTTCTTTAAACAACTAAAAGATCAATTTGAGAGTCTTAAAAAGAGGATAGATTCAGATATTAAAGGAATGGAAAAGGAATTTGATGCTATGATAGTTGAGGTTAGTGACTATGAGCGAGCACTAAAATATAATGAGATTGAGAGGACGAACTTGCATACATTGAATGAGACTCTTATTTCTGAATGTATTACTCAAGATGTGTTTTACACTGCTACGAATTGTTCCATTAATGCTTCTCGATTTCATGAATTATCCGTTGCTCTGAATGTCTCCCATGATCGTGTCATTGAGCTTGAAAAAACTAACTCTAAACTGCATGATAAAGTTAAACAGGGTGATCATGATAACCTGGTAAAACAGTTTTCTAAATTAGAAGTTGAGCATCTGGCTTTGCAATTAAAATATCAACATCTGAAAGAAAATGTTAAAACCTCAAATATCAAGACATCTTTGGATGTTCCTGAATTTGATGCAGTTTTTGAAATTAGCAAACGTGATGAACAGATTTGAGCTCATTGTAACACGATCAGAAAGTTGAAAGCCCAAATTTCTCAATTAAAGGGTGAAATGAACAATGTGACTGGCTCCCAAATGCCTCCTCCTTTAGATTCTCGGAATTCTCAAAAATTTCATCTTCAAAACTTGGTCAATGCTTTACAAAAGGAAAATGGGAGTTTTCTAGAAGAAAATGAAAAGGTTAAACGTCATTTCAATGAGTTATTTGAGTCAATAAAAGTCACTCGTAATAAAAATAATGAACAAATAACTTCGTTGCAAAAGGAAATTGAGAATCTGAAGAGTCAGGTAAAAGGGAAAATGCCAATGACCAATGGGGAGAATGGTGCATCAAAGGTGCATGGTTGTAATAAATATGCTTTGTCTGTGAATTATGTTCCTCCTCACCTTAGGAATAACAAACTTGCCATTCAAACATATTTCTCATACCTTAAGGATAGTCTAGAATGTCTCCGTGAGATTGTAGAAGAGGATAAGTTAGAGAAACCACTTGATAATGCAATTGGCCATGCATGCTTATATGCCAAACGATCTCAAGAACTTCTAGAATGCTTAATTACAATATGCCCTAAATCCCTAGGTGAGCAAGTCAACCCCTTGATATCCTGTTCTATGCCTAATGCCAAGTATACAAATCATTCAATGCCCAATGTTATGAATGTGAACTTTAGTAGGCCTTCAAATAGTTCAGATCCCAGCACCTCCAGTGTTAAGAAAGTGAACCTCAATGTGCCTTCGAATAGTTCACATCCCAGCACATCAAAACAGGAAAGGCAAAAAGTAGCAAAACCAACTAATGTTCCCGTTCCCAGTGACATTAAAGCGAGCAGGTCAAAGTCTCAAGGCAATACAAGGAATGATAGGGCCTCGCAAGCTAAGAATGTGCATTGGAAGAAAGTAGAAGATCACCGTAGGGAGAATATGAATAAAACGAATCGTGTTGATTCTAGTATTAGCCATAGGCGTACTGTAATTAATTCGAATTCTAATACTATTTGCAAACCATGTAATGATGTCTGCATGAATTCTGTTACTAATCATGAATGTGGTGTGAATGCTTTGTCTATTGCGGTCAAATCCCCAGATAATATTGTTAATGAAAAAAACTCATTCTAAGAAGGCTAAAAGGCAAAGGCGAAATGAAGTTAGAAAACAGTGGAAACCCACAGGAAGAACATTTAGTAAGATAGGTTATCAATGGATACCTATTGGCCATAAGGTTAATCAGACAATGTCCACTAGAAAATGGATGCCTACTGGTAGAACTATTCCCTTAAGAAGTGAACATACTTTGAATAGGGAAAATACGGACACTAGTACTGCATCTATTCATAATGACTCCATTGCCTCTATTTCTGATATGGATGTTTCTATTTCTGATGTGGGTGTTCCAATCACTGTTACTAACCAAATGGAACCCATTCTTGCATGGGGATCCCAATTATCCAGTTATCCATTCTTGTCTGTGTTCAACTGCAGATCGTTCAAATCGTTCTGTGGTACCTGGACTCAGGCTGTTCCAAGCATATGACTGGAGACCGGTCGCGGCTCATGAACTTCGTGAGTAAATTCATCGGGACAGTTAGATTCGGGAACGACCATTTTGGAGCTATTATGGGTTATAGAGATTATGTGGTTGGTAAAAGTGTAATTTCCAAGGTATATTATGTGGAAGGTCTTGGTCAAAATTTGTTCTCTGTTGGTCAATTCTGTGATTCCGATCTAGAAGTGGCTTTTAGAAAACATACTTGCTTCGTTAGAGACATGATGAAGTCCTCTCCAATCTGCTTGCTGTCAAAGGCTTCTAAAACAAAGTCTTGGTTATGGCATCGTCGTCTCAATCACTTGAACTTCGGCACCATAAACAACCTCTCCAGAAAGGATCTTGTCAGAGGCTTACCCAAATTAAAATATGAAAAAGATCATCTCTGTTCAGCTTGCCAATTGGGAAAAAGCATGAAATATGCCCACAAACCAAAACCCACAAACTCTGTAATGAAAGTTCTTCATACCCTTCATATGGATCTGTGCGGACCAATAAATGGGAAGAAATACATTCTAGTAGTTGTTGATGACTACTCTCGATTTACTTGGGTAAAGTTTTTGAGGACAAAGGATGAAGCTCCAGATGTCATCATCAAACTAATCAAATAGCTTCAGGTTCGACTCAACAATACAGTCAGAATTGTTCGAACAGACAATGGCACAAAGTTTGTTAACAAAGACTTAATTCAGTTTTATGAAAGTGTTGGAATCAGTCATCAAAGAAGTGTTCCACGAACTCCTCAACAGAACGGTGTAGTTGAAAGACGAAATCGAACTCTTGTAGAAGCCGCAAGAACAATGCTTATTTATTCAAAGGTTCCAATGTTTCTATGGGCTGAAGCCATTGCCACTGCTTGCTACACCCAAAATCGTTCCCTTATTCACACCTCTCATGGAAAAACTCCATATGAACTTGTTCATAAACGAAAACCTGATCTCTCCTACCTTTGTGTGTTTGGTGCCTTGTGTTATCCAACAAATGATGGTCAAGACTTAGGAAAATTAAAAGCAAAGGCAGATATTGGAGTTTTTGTTGGTTATGAACCAAACAAGAAGGGTTACAGAATCTACAACAAGTGAACCCGAAATATCATGGAAACAATTCATGTTACGTTCGATGAGCTGACCGTTCAAATGGTTCCTGAACAATCCAGTTCTGGACCCGCACTTCAAAACAGTCCCATTGGTTCATCCCTTGTACCGAATTTCTCTCCAGCAACTCCATATGTACCTCCAACTGAAGATGATTTGAAGAAATTGTTTGATCTGATGTTTGATGAACACTATGAGCCAAGTGCTAGTGATTTGTCAATTCCTACAACGGAGGCTGCTCATATCCCTGTGAATGAAGTCAATCCTTCAGTCTCAATATCACTAAGTCAAGAAGCGCCTGCTGCTGATCACTCTGTATCATCAACAAATCATCAATCTTCAAATGTACATCATGGAACTGTTTCTGGCATCAATGATGAAGTTAATCCCTTTGCTTCTCCTGAAGATGCTCCATTTGAAAACATATTTGCTCCTGAATCATCATCAGAACCATCTTCATCAGGAGACATCGACTCTGCTACTTCAGTTCCACAACAACAACCACATGAACACCTCAGAAAATGGACACATGATCATCCACTGGACAACATCATTGGAAACCTCTCTCATCCAGTATTCACAAGGAAACAACTTGCAACCGATGCCTTATGGTGCTTCTTCAACTCCGTACTCTCTAAGATCGAACCTAAAGACGTTAAAACTGCTATGAATGAAGATAGCTGGTTCAATGCCATGCAAGAAGAAATTCATGAGTTTGATCGACTTGATGTATGGGAATTAGTACCTGCTCCAGATTGTGCTATGATCATTGCTCTAAAATGGATCTTGAAAGTGAAACTTGATGAGCATGGTGATGTGTTAAAGAACAAGGCTCGATTGGTTGCTAAAGGATACCGTCAAGAGGAGGGTATTGACTTTGAAGAATCATTTACTCCTGTTGCTCGTATCGAGGCAATCAGAATCTTCTTGGCTAATGCTGCTAGTAAGAACATGGTAGTCTATCAGATGGATGTAAAGATGGCATTTCTGAACGGAGATCTTAAAAAAGTCGTCTACGTCAGCCAACCTGAAGGCTTTGTGAATCCAGAGCATCCTACTCACGTCTATCGTTTGAAGAAGGCTCTTTACGGTTTAAAGCAAGCTCCAAGGGCATGGTATGATACCCTATCAAAGTTTCTTCTATCTACCGGATTCAGCAAAGGTGAAGTTGATTCAACATTGTTCACCAGGAAGTCAGGCAAACATTTAATTCATGTTCAAATTTATGTTGATGATCTCATCTTTGCCTCGACTGACCCCAATGAGTGTGACCGTTTTTCAAATGAAATGGGTTCTAAATTTCAAATGTCAATGATGGGAAATGTCATTTTTCTTGGGATTACAAATTTCACAAAGTCCCGGAGGCATTTTCATAAATCAATCTAAATATGCAAATGAGATTTTAAAGAAATTTGGATTCGATTCTAGTGACCCTGTTGACACTCTCATGATTGAACGTACCAAACTAGATGAGGACCACTCAGGGATCATGGTAAACCAAACGAAATATCGTAGTATGATTGGATCCCTGTTGTACCACACAGCTAGTAGACCAGACATCTTGTTCGCAGTTTGCATGTGTGCTAGATACCAGGCTAAGCCTACTAAAAAGCACCTTGAAGCGGTTAAACGGGTCTTTCGGTATCTCCAAGGAACCATCAATATGGGACTTTGGTACCTGAAGGACACCGGTATGTCACTAACAGCCTATGCAGATGTTGATCATGCAGGTTGTCAAGATACTCGTCGAAGTACGTCTGGAGGTGCACAGTTTTTGGGTGATAAGCTTGTGAGCTGGTCTTCAAAGAAGCAAATGAGTACTTCTATTTCCTCTACAGAGGCTGAATACATAGCCATGTCATCTTGTTGTGCTCAAATCCTATGGATGAGATCCCAATTATCTGACTATGGCTTTGAATTCAACAAAATCCCTCGGTACTGTGATAATAAAAGTGCTATTGCTCTCTCATGCAACAATGTACAACACTCAAGAGCAAAGCACATCGACATTCGACATCATTTCATCAGGGAGCAAGTTGAAAACGGTGTGGTGGAACTATACTTTGTGAGGACTGAATACCAGTTAGCAGACATCTTCACCAAAGCTCTTCCTAGAGAACGTTTTGAGTTTATTCTTCCACGACTGGGTCTTAAGAGCCTACAACCAGAAACACTCAAACGTCTTCAAGAGGAAGAAGAGGAGTAAAAGGTTTCCTTCATCTATCCCTTGTAAATATTTTTTCGAAAAACAAAATACAAAATTATAAAACCTTAAAAAATCAAATAGAAAAATATAAAACTTTCAAAATCCATAAAAATTTGAAAAATTCGAAAAATCTTCAAACAAATATTGTCATTTTGTCATGTTTCTCTCGATTCGATAATATCTACGGTCTTGATGTTGTCATTCAAAGAATGACACGGGACTTTTGATGTTGTTCAAATTTTTATTAAAAAAAAAAAAAAAAAAAAAAAAAAAAAAAAAAAAAAAAAAATGGGAGAAAGAGAAACAATGGTTTATTGTCATTTCAGGCAGTAACCCGCTTTTCAAAGATAGAACAGAGCCATGCTTTATCTTGGTTTTCAAATTTCTTGCTCTGATTCTTTAAACTAATCCTTACTATCTAATGAAAACTAGTTGTTTTGAAAAATAACCCGGACTCTATTTTTGATAATCTTCTGGACTTACAAGTTTGTCAAAATATCTATCTCTCAATCAACAAATTATGTCATTGATTGAGGGGGAGAATGATTTCAATTAAATCAGAAAGTTATTTGTCATACAATTATTTTCAAAGGATAATCATGCATGTTTATTCAATGGAGTTTAAAGTCTCAAAATCCGATCCTTATCAGTTAAAACGTTTTCATAATCAAGTCACAATTCTTCTTAAAAGCTTTCAAATTCAATTTAAATCTACAGAGATCACAAATCTCAAATGATTTGATAATTGTGATCGGGGGAGAATTTGTGATTTAAATTGGATTTAAACTGATAATTCGGTAAATGGTTGTATAAGGGTGTACAAGCTCTCCTTCCCACATGTAACGATTTCAAATTTTCCATGCACATGTTGAGGGGGAGCATCTATCTTAAACCACAAAGATTTGAAACGTGATCAATGTGCAAGTTCCCTCTTGTATGTGCAAAACTCTTTCATACCTCAAGGCACATATTGAAGGGGGAGCAAGCTTATGTAAACCTCATCCTTCCCCAAAATGCTTTATCTACTTGATTTGATTAGGGAAGTGATGTTGATATCTTTTAGAAAATGGTAATCAAAGAAGTTCATTCTTTCTCTTGCCTCCGTGTGCAAAACGATTTCAAATACTTGATGCACATGTTGAGGGGGAGCTCTTGTTCTAAAAATATCAAAAACAATTCAGGTACAAAATGCTTTGATAATATATCATAAGTATCTGGATTGATTTTCAAATGGTTTTCAATTGGTTCCAATGGCAGATGAACAATACCAAATAGACCGACCAACTTTACTTTATGTATGGTGATATAAGGATGATAAGGTTAGGTATTTGTTCCCATGATCCGCCAGAACCGGAGGGATCTACCCAGGGACAATCCACAAGATAGTGTAGAAGTCCTTAGGTATATTGAAAAAAGGAGAAAAATGAGATATAGGAAGAGTGCGGACTGAGACTGAGCTAGTACTGGAATAAACCCAACAAGGTTCTAGTTATGAAGTCTTGGTAAGCACTGAAGGGGTTGAAGAATGAAAAAGAATTGAATGAGAAAAGGGTGAAAACAAATAGCCCTCCAATTATTCAACCTTAGGGCAGAAACCGGGTTCAATTCATTTGCTACTGGTGGTTACCAAGGTAACATCGGTATTGAAGACAAGACGTCATGGACCCAGTGACGCACTGCACTTCAACTTCCCAAACCACGCAAGTTCCTCTTAATAGGACTTGTTTCATTCTCACGGGGAACCGACATTATCTATCGACTTTCTCTTAGAGATTGTTGATATTGAAGAAGGAGACCCTCTCCCTAGTCTCCAATATAGGATCCAAATATGCACAAAATTGAGTCTAGAGCCACGAGATCATCAGTTAATCTCCTTAGGGCACTTTCAATGAAGACTCTCTGTTTCACACAATGTGGAAAAAGAGATTATATCTTGAGTCCTACGCATTATCCTTGTGGTATTGCCAGAACATCCGAGTGATATGCAAACATATTCACAATGAAGATGGAAAGCCTTCTGGAGCCAACATCAAACAAGCTCCTGGTAGGTTGTCACACCCCCAAATTACCTGTTTTGCAGCGGAATGGAATACCTTGGGTAGGACTGTCATAGCATCAAAGTTACAGTTATATCGAACGACCTAAAGTGTCGTTTTGAAAATATTGTTTGATTTATTAAAACAATCAGAGTTTACAAAGTATAGGTCCCAAATAAAAATCAATTTGTGCGGAAATAAGTTTGTTACAAGCCAAACGATGTTTTAAAATGCATAAATCCCATGTAAGACGCGTTGTCACCACGACTCTATGATATGTCCAAATGTGTGCCATGAAGTGAATGCCTTAGATACCTGAGATAAAACATGCTAAAAGTGTCAACACAAAGGTTGAGTGAGTTCATAGAGTTTGTGATGAAATGTAAAGCCTTTCAAAATCGTTTATGCAGCAAAGGCATTATAAATCCACTCAGTTCCAAGTTTCGCCCATACAAAACTTGCAACCTGTGTGTTTACAACCCATTGCCAAAATATGGAATTGTCAATCTTGTTTGTAAGTAGGACATATGTGCATACGATATATACAAGTACTTAATGCAAAGAATCACAGCCAACTGAACATCTTGACAAGTCTAAATTGTTTGTTATGTTTCATTGAATAACAGATTATATTCACCCCAGGTCACGTCATCAAGGACCCAAGGGTGGGGGCGTCAGCCCGATAGTACTATCAATACCTCTCCGCCGGCTCCCGCAGGAGTTAACCAGTTGCTAAAGTATGTATGTTGAGGCATAATTGAAAACAAGTTTAGCACATTAAGGCACATATCGCAATAAACCACACATAATGTCCAAAGAGTATAAGAAGTATAGTGTAACACAATTGTATAAATGGTTTGAGTATTCGCAAGAGTAAAAACAAGTATTTAAGCATGTATCTCCCCCAAAGAGTTTGTAAGAATTTAAATGAGTAAAAGCGGGGTATGAACTCACAGTAATCCTTAAAAGTTAGAGTACTTGTGAAAGTAAATGAAAATAGTTTGAGCATGTATCTCCCCCAAAAGTAATTCAAAACGTATAAAAGTAGGGGCTATGAAACTCACCTGATATGATTGATATGCTAACAAAATGAAGTGCACGAAAATGAGGCTCGGAAACTATCCGCGACCTAAAATGAATGTTATGACTTGAGTTATGATATGTTGTCGTGAATGCATGATTTGAAAACGTATCACCCGATATGCTACTTGAAAACTAGTTATATAAAAATATTGTTACTTGAATGTGTGACGGTTCCATGTCAAAAATAATTACTTTTGAGCTAATGGTGAAAATATAGTTAAAACTATGTAACGGTTTTAGTAATTGAAAAATCGATTTACATCGGACTTGACGTAATATATACATAGGAAAACTAACTTGTTTTTAAGGTCCGTTTCTCCCGAAACGTCTGTTTAGGCCCTCAAAACCTTGATTAAAAATCCTGACGGCATACTAATGCTGTGAATAGTGTTTTCAGCACGTTTTTGACTCAAAGTTCGGTTAACCATAACTCACTCGTTTTAAGTCCGTTTTTCAAGTTCTTTATATCCACGCGAAGGTAATTAAGTGTACTTACATATTTTTAAACTTTGGAGATTTCACAGAAAGTTTAAGGTCACTGTTTGGTCAGTTAAAAATCGGGACATCATGTACATTTTCCGGAAAATGGTAGTTTTTAAATCGTAACTTGAAAACCACGTATCTTTTTCGTTATAACTCCGTTTTAGTCCGTTCAAAAGGCCACGTTCATGGATAAAAATCTATTTTCTAAAACTTTAATAAAACTTATAAAAATGACTAACTTTTCGGAAAAATTATAAATTTCGACAGCGCTTCCGCGCTCATTTTAAGCTTTACCATTTTTATCTACTTGTTT
>BPTQ01000006.1:247322770-247370798 GCA_019973895.1 Chrysanthemum seticuspe
CTTATTTGGTGAAAATAAGCTCAAATAAGGTTGCCAGCTGAAACAAAAGCTAGAATAAGATGAAAATAAGCTATATGAACTGAAATGAAGCTAAAAGATGAAAAGAAGCACACTGATAAGCTATGAATAAGCAATAAGCACTTTTGATATAACACAGAAATGGGACAATCTTTAAGCTCTTAGCAGCCCTAGCTAACAAGCTCAAAAGTGAAAAACCAAACTTGATACTTCAAGATGGCCAGGTTGGCTTTCCAAAGAACCAGAGAACACAAGATTTGGACAACTAATAAGCTCAGTACAAGCTTATCAAAATGAAACCAATAACTGTGCACAGGGCACTTATCTCAGACAGGTACTCACAAAAAGCTAAGAAATAAGCACTTAAAAAGCTGAGAAACCAAGAACTAGCATTTTTCTATTTTTGTTAAGCAACTAGACTATAATATCCCCAGAGCTTATAAGCTGAATCTTATTAATAAACACACAATGAAAATATTTGTTTTATTCAAAAACGACCTAATTGGAAATTTTGACTTTTTGATAAAAACCAAAATGTTGACTAAGATGGATTTTGATCTGATATTAAGCACTGATTATGTTGTTTTGAGGTTAACTAAAACTAATTTAAGCAAGATTACCAACTTATGAACATAAAATAATGGTCATGCCTTTGTAAAATCCAACAGTGAACTCACAGTTAATGATCAAATGACTTTTTGACTTTTGCTAACAAGGACTTGATTTTATGACTGAGATGAGTTGTTTAAACAAAGTTAGACATATTTCCAACAAGTCCAATGACAAGAGTACCTTTGAACACAATAAACCAAACACCCCTTTAGATGGCTGTTTTGAAGTTTTTACAAAGCAATTTACAAAATTAAACCATAAACTTGATTTCAGACCTTACAATATCAATATATAAGATTAAGTAGACATGATCCAACAGTGCTAACATCATAAAACACAAGACTTATGGTTATACTACTTTAACTGCCAAAATGGAAATTTCACAAAACACAAATTTGAAAGAACAATCTACTGATTTAAAAGCTTATATATACTTAATTATAACTAGATATCACAAAGAAACAGAAATTTGAACTAATTAACAACTATAACAGTGAAATGCCAAATTGGTTAAAAATGCTTACAAAAGCTTCCAAGCTCAAATCTGAGATCAAGGACTAGTGAACACCCCTATAAGCTTACCAATAAGCTACTAACCCAAGGCCATCCATGATTTACCTTACATCATCTCCAAGTGATTTTTGATTTTTCAAGTATTTAATTTGGATTTTTGGTGATTTTCTGTTTTTGACTCTAAACTGATTTTAAGTGTATCTAAAAGCTTGATTAAGCTTTCTAGGAGCTTAAGTGTACTATATCAGTCCATACAAACAACAAACAACAACATTTGAACCAACATTAGATTTTGCATAAACATGAGAATTTGCATAAACTTGAGAAATGATTAAGACTTGAAATTGCTAATTGGAAAAGCTTTACAATACACTAGAATACTTAAAACAGAATGCTTGAAGGATTTAAATTACACTTTAACTTGAAAAACACTTAAACGACATTAAGAAATTAAAAATACTCTGCATACATTGATACATTGCATTTTATCTCTCCTTTATAGACTTTTCAGCATCCTTGATGTCCTCTGAATGTTTCCCACCACATCTGAGCCCTTGGATCACTCAAAATAATCAGAACCGTCCACATGTGATTTTTGGCGCCAAATATTCTTCAAAGCAGGTTTTTGCTTTAATGAGGGTTTGGTTTCAATCAATTAAGGGATTTGTTGTTTAGAGGATGTGGAGGGAACATAGCATGGAGGGGGAGTTGAAAAAGGTGGAAAACCAGGACTGGTTTTGGTGTTTCAGGTTTGGGAGAGGCGATGCTACAGTAACAGCTGTTTTAGGCGGCTTTTTTTCTTCGTTTGACCTGCGTTGACCGAAGCTTTAATAACAAAGGGGGTCACAATTGGTTTGGCTGGGGTCAAAAGGAGTTTTGAACTGGGGCTCAAGGTCAAGACCAAGGTCCAAGGGTCATGATAGATTTGGGGTTGGATATACAATTGGGCCAGCTGGTTATGTTTTGGGTTTGGATTGGATTTATTAATAAGGATCCGTTTGGTTTAGTATAAATATCAAGGACTAAAAATGTAATTCAACCAAACTTCAAGGACTGAAAATGCCACCTTTCCAAACTTATCGCAAGGACCAAATTTGACAATCATTGATAGAACAAGGACCCTTTTTGCATAAAATCTATTTTTTTTTTAAAGTCCAAGGACTAATTTTGCAAAATTTCAAAGTTTAAGGACCTTTCTTGCCAATTGGCCAAAGAATCATTCAAGGATCATTTTAAACAACTTAGAAGATTTCAGGGACCTTGAATGATAAATTTCCACATTTTGATATTTCAGGGTCTAGATTTGACAACTTTTAAAACTTGGGGGACTAAAACTGCCAATTTTGCAAACTTGATATATTTTTCATCTGATTTTGATATTTTTGCATTTAAAACACATAAAACACTGATTTGTGATATTTTGATCATTTTGATGTGTTTCTGAGTGTTTTCAGATGATTTTGCAGTTTAGATTATGTAAAAATGATGAGTATTTGGACACTCATCAGTGATGAGAAGGGAATCTCTCAGAACTTCACTTCTCTTTATACCCCTGAACAAAATGGATTAGCAGAAAGAAAGAACATAACATGTGACAACTCGTAATTTCCTCGATGCGTCGTAAACGAAGAAACAAAAGTTAGAGCGATCGTTCCATCTAAGTTGGATACGATACGTATTTATAGTCGTTTTTATCAGAAATAATATTCTGAGAGCATTCGCGTAATTCTCGAGTCACGAATCCTTCGTTTTCTAGCTCACACGAGTCCCGAACCTAATATATCGAAAGTTTTAGAAAGTTACATGACTGGTCCTTGTGAATATTACCCCGATGCCCCCCTAAGTTTTGATTGTACAAGAATGGTCCCTCTTGGGACTATATATACTCCCACCCTTTCCCACTCTCTCATTTTTATCATTTCCTTTCTCTCTCTACAAACACATACAACACAATTCTTTCTCTCTCTCTCTCTAGTCATAATATCCGGCCACCCAAACTAGGGTTCCGGAGCCGCTACATTTTCCGGCCAACTTTTCGGCCACCACCAATATTTACACTGCTTACCTAGATGATAGATCGGACCATGGTGGTTCCGTTTCTGCAACCCACGCACCCTAAAACACCCTAACGCACCCTAGATCTCAATCTAAGATTCGGATAACTAGGTTTTTGTTGTTAAACGATTGTCAAGGGTTCAAGTGGTCACGAGTCGTACTCGTAAAGACACCACCGACTCCTCTCATCTCTTTTCCTCTCGGTAAAGCCTAAAAGTTTCATATATTGTTGTTTTTAATATTTATACCAATTATATATTTATATATAAATGCTTATGGTTGTCGTGGATATACAAGTGTTAAAACAAGATCTATAATTATTTTTGACAAACCGTTTGTGTGGTAGAAACTCGTATTGTGGTGGTCTTAGTGTGATTGGAAATGGGTCGGGGTAAACCCGAATAGGGTTTTCAGATCGTGAACTATGGTGTTCACAGGATGGTGTAGAATTGCTTACTAATCTTATTTTGAGTCTCGGGTTTGATTTTGTATGTCGTCATAACAGTTAGTAGTAGTGTGACGTTTTGTGGTAAAAGACGTGATTTGGAACAAGTTTTAATTGATTCGGTGTGATCATTAAATGAGATAAAAATACTTAGTAACTAGTTCATGTGGTAAAAAGATGTATACGAGGATTGGGTTGTTTGTTATGGTTGTTTTGTATCGAGTTGACTCGATGAGTCGAGTTGACTCAGCCGGGTCAAGATTGGACTCAAGTCAGTATGGTATGAGTCAAACTCAATGGTTGACCCGGTCGGGTCGTGTCAGAAACGGTATGGGTCGGGTCGGGTTTGACCGAATAATATCTTGGTATTGCCTTGACTTTGGTTTATAAATGGGACATGCGATATGAGTTAAATTAGTTACGGATACTATTCGATAAAACACGATAATAGTTTATAAGTCGTAAATAGTTGTTAATATGAATTAGCGATTACTAATAAGGAAATGGTAAATAATATATGCCGACGGATAAACTCGTAATATATAAATACTTAACGACGTGATATGGTAACGAACCAATTATACAACTATATCGGAATAGAACTATCATGATATATGGTATAAGATTTGATCGGATAACGAACAGGTTATTTATAAAACGGGACGACAAACGTTAAGACCTAATTATGTAATTAATAATAATCGATATCGGATGTGACGTATAAGTTATAACTTATGAGGTTCGATTACGTATTATAAATTCGAGTAACATTAGATACCCAAATTATATTGGTTATAAGTCAGATTTCATTAAACATTTTGAATTAACCAAGTATAATATATTGGACTCAGAAATGAGTTTAATATATTTGTTTCGCGATATGCCTAAGTATTCTATTTTCACATTTTTATAAATAGCGGGACATTTATCTATATAATGTCGACAAATATGGTTCTATTTAATTATAAACCTTTATCAACTACGACTATAACTTGTGTTTTATATAAACAAGTTAACTTTTATAAACTTGTTGGGAAATGTTGTTTTGAGAAGACGGTATGATAAAGATGTAATGTTTTGGAAACATTGAATAACGAACGCGTCATTATAAAATACTACAATAGTATACCTTATATAGCGTACTTTACAATAAACTTGTATAATTATGAGTAACGATCGTGAAACCTTTGATAATCAAACAATAAAAGGAAACTTATCTTTTATTATAAACATGTACGTTTGGGGATTATGGGGAACCACCGAAAGTAAACCTATTTATATTACATAAATAGTTGTCGTCATTTCCTAGTCTTTGACTAGCTTGAGTATTGTCAGTATTTCTTAACTTTGTAAGTGTCTTTTCCTTTTGGCGTGCGTTCTAATTAGTATGTCTCGACTATGTCGACGTCTTCTTCTCTTTCGCGTGAGTTGTACGTCGCATCTATGTTTCTTACAACCACACGAAACACTAAAACTAAACTTTTGAGATATTGATAATGGACTTTTGAAAGTAATGACGTGAATGATGCACGAAAACTGTGACACGATACTTTCTATCGACTTCTTTATCACATGAGCTGTATTTTAAGATAATCGTATACGCATTAGGTTGCGTCACTTCTATTCTATCGTACTCGTCGTACATTATTCTGGATGCCGTGGAGATTAGCTTTAGATGCCAGTCGTGTTAAGTTATGAATAGTGCATTTCTGTGGCTAAGGTGAGTTTCATAGCCCCACTTTTCAAAGGTTTTCATAACTATTTTGGGGGAGAATACATGCTGCTTTTAACGAACCATAACTGGATATGTGAACATCATTTGAGAATGACTGTTGTTTGGTATATTGATTTGCGGATTGTGATCTTATGTGTTTATGTGAATACAAACTATTTCTTGAACCTGCCACTACTTTTTTGAATTGCTAATGTGTTGACTAGGAAAGGTTAGACATGTGGCATTTGTTGACTTAGTCTAGGGGAGCATTCCTATGCTATAACGCGATGCCTAGATAAGAATAGACCGACCTAGACCAGGGTAGCTTGTGTTCTAGGCCTTGCTACGACCGTGCTGGCTAGAGTCGCTTGGGGCCCTGCTGAGATCTTGATTGTGTTGTTGATTATTGATTGTTGATTGGAATATTTATTATATATCTGCCTTAGTCGCACATAGAAATTAAACTATATCAGGTCCACTACTACTTTTGTAACTAAACTCTATGAACTCACCAGCGTAAGCTGACCCGTTTTAGCATGTGTTCTTAGGTTTGAGGCGATAGTTCACTGTTGAAAGACGCTTGACAAGGGGCATGTTCATAGGCGACTCTAATGAATAATCGGGACCGCTTTAATTATCTTTTGGGCCTATTTGCGTACTAATTTCCACATAATGAAAACTTAACGTTTTCAATAGTGTATTTTATTCTAAATAACTAGAACAAAAACCATTCTTTGTACCTTATGTTGTGATACCAAGATAGTAGCACCTAAAGGTTCGTATGCTTCCATTGGACCATATTTTGGGGTGTTACAGATTGGTATCAGAGCTAAGGTTATAGAGAACTGGGTGCATTTTCATAACCTAGACTATAACCACTTTTTTCGAATGACTTAACCCTATAACCGCCACTTGCCTGCCTGCCAAGCTGACGCCTCGCGTATGACTTGTTTAAGGATGTAGATTATTGAGAACACATTAGACAAATTGATTGATGAGATGTTTATGGCTTATTTGATGAATTGTTTGTCGGCACACTAGTCGAATATGTGCCCCGCTAGTAGACGATTTAAGTCCGCCTATCTTAGTAGCTCACCATATGCATTTTCATATGCTTATGCACGTACTATAAGCATGTCTTCATGCTTATGCACACACTATGAGCATGTCCTCATGCTTATGCATGCACTATGCCTTCCACAGAGTTACGCAATTTCCTTGCGTAATCTCACCACATGATTTAGAGCTTGCACGCTAGTAGTAGCCGTGGGAATGATTTGGGATATAGAGGACATGGTGCTAGTATAACTGATAACATCAAAGAGCCCTGAATATTAAGTGTCAATTTCCCCCGATAATGCTCGTATTTTATATCATTTATATGGATTTACGCTTTTTTCCTCTATATTTCACTTTCAGGTAAATTACGAGCATTGGAGCTTAAGAGACGCGGACTTGGAGAATTTACTAATAGCCTTGATTGGATAACAAATTTATTGTGGTGATTTGGGTAATTAGTAAGTTATTAACAAGCATTAGATTTGATACTCACTAATCGATTATGTTTGGGAATTGAAAGAGCCATTCGGGAGTGTTTGGATGGAGATGGGAATGCGGAACGAGCCACCTGGACCACTAGGGTCCATGTTGGTGGCATTTGGTATATGAACGAGACCCTTATGGACCATTGGTCCAGGTCAGGTCGTTGTGGTAACATATTGGTTATTATTGTTGAAGTTTGGATGAGGCGCGGGGAGCCAAAGAGCTTCTAGAGCTTGTTTGGTTCACGTGGTCTTAACCGGGACCGTGTCAAGACCATTAGAGTCGTGACATTGGTTACGGGTATGTTTGGTAGTTTCTTTGGATGGCGAGATTGATATGAGATTGTTTGGAGGATTGATTGGAGTTGTGGAGTTGTTTATTTTGGACTTAATAATATATATGTTTTTGCGCAGCGTCGGTGTTACCGTGACTTTTTAGTCTCGATTGACCCCGACAACGCCGTAACATGGACTTTAGTATTTATTGGACAATATGACGTGTAAAAGCCGAGAGTCAGACTCGGACTTGTGAACACGAAACGGATAATGACTCGAAACTTATATTGAAACTTGACGTAATATATATATAAACAAGTAATAAAAACTAGAAAATATAGATAATAAATGGTTTTTGTACTAAACATTTGATAACAAGACTTGCCTTGTTATTCGACATTTTAAAAGGGAACTAACGTTTAAAAAAATAGAAATGTTTTGTAATTAATGAGTTATTAAATGTTTCGAGGGCACGTTTACCGAAATATGCCATTTATGAGTATTTAATACCATTTATGTGTTATGCGTGGATTACGGATGACCTAACATTAATAGCGTCAATCCACGTGGATAGCGGACTTATTAGGTTGACGAATCTAATAAGTGCCCGTTATGTACGTAGGATAACGTCATTAATGGGTGAATTATCCTTATGACTTGTTAGGATGTGACTGGTTTTTGGTTAATAAGCGACATGAATAAATGGTTGAGTTTATCGAGTTGACGAATTCGATAAGATCTAACTATTTATTTCGAAACTTATTAAACTATAAAGCTTCTCGCTTAGACGTCTCATTGTGTCGTTATGAGTCGCATTGTGGTCATTTGAGTGCATTCATGTTGTCTTGTCGAGTCGATACCACACACACGATGATACCTAACACTAGTAACAAAATGGTGCAACGTGATAATTTTTTTAGATAAGTAAAGGAACACATTTGGGGTAGTGATAACGCTACACGTGTCGTTCGGGGTCAAAGGAACTTCCTTTTCTTCGAGCAAGTTTTATAACACCCTAGGCAGTGAACCTAATCGTTGTAGTGTAGTATTAGGGTAAGCCACGGGTGTTGATATCGTTCTCTAGGGGAATAGGAATGCTAGTGAGAAGTTACTACGCTAAGGTTGGGGTTGAGGAAGATTATTTTTTATCTTTTTTATGTTTTTTTTAAGAAATGGAAAGGTACGAATCTCAGGGTTTGGATTTGGGGGTTGTAGTCTATGTCTAATTATTGTGTGCTCGTATGATAGTTTAAAGATGTGTTTACTTAGGTTTTACTACACCTTAATTATCTCCTATTGGTGGTTGAATTGTCACGTCCTTATTCTTAATTGCGTTGTGTGTCTAAAGTTGTAGGGTATGCGGTTATCCCTAACTCTTTGAAGTTACCAAAGGGTCTCGTCTACAAAATACCACTAGGGATCATAAACTCTAACTCTAAGGCCTCTTTGGATAGTTTAGCTTACAACCGCTCAAGGTGCTATAACCTAAGGTTCACAAAGATTAATCAAGCATTAAGTACACAATGAATGATCTATCGCATTACTAGATCATTAACAACTAAGATAAGAGACAACCAATCAATATTCAATAATTAAGTTTCATATTCCCTAACCAAACACACAAATAAATTAGCCGGACATGGAGAACATGCAAGCATACACACAAATAATCAAAGACATAATTGAATTAATGAAGTAAAACACTTATCCTGATGTAAGATAGGGTTTGGAACCCTAAAATACTGTACAAGACAGCCTTGGTTCGTTTTAGGTTTTTACTCCAAAAGACTACACACTAATACTGAAAAATTCGGATTCTATATATAAGATTACATGTGCGACGGCGTCACCTTATGTTGTGTGACGCCGTCGGGTCGCCGTCATTAGGGTTTCGTCTTGGCCACGTTAGTCTTGCGACGGCGTCACCTTGTGCTTGTGACGCCGTCCTCTTCAGCTTCTGATGCCGTCTGGATTGAATCTAGGCAGTCTGAGTTGCGACGGTCTACTCTTTTATAACTTGACGTCGTCACTTGAAAATAAGAGTTTTGGCTTCTGTCCCGTCACAAAATCCTCCGACGGCGTCGCAGTTAAGCAGTGACGCCGTCACCTTGTTTTTTTAGCAGCTGGAGTGTCTCGATTCTTGACTTTGGCCATTTTCTTTGTATAATCGCGCCTTTTCATCCAAATAAGTGCCATTACAGCAATTTGCCTTCAAAAGACCTAAAAAGTGAAAAGGAACGATATTAAGTAATAACGGATACAAAAGTGATCAAATAAGGGCTTAAACGACCCCTTAAAAAGGTACATTTTAAAACCTTATCAGGTAGATAATATTGAAGTTGGGAATATATATCAAGAATTGGTTTATAGTAATAGGTTGTGCCGAGTCGATAATTACTGAGCTGAGTTAGCTATTATCTGTGTTTCTAGTGATTGGTTGTGCTTTTCTTGGTTGATCAAAATTCATCGAACCTCGAGTGAATATAGACTGATCACCTATATTCAGCCAGGACATGGACTGATCACCTATGTCCAACTCAAAGGTGAATTTTGCGATACCGGGAGTAGTTATAATCGAATTTTGTCCGGGTTAGAGATTGGTTTTAGGAACGATGAGCTTTAGGTGGACACACACACTCACACTCACCGAACATCATGAAAGCCTGCACTCACACACGACACACTAGCATCGTAACACCTCTTGAACCGTAGTGTTTCTGACACCGCTATTCATCTCCATGTATATGGAATCCTGTTTGTCGCCATCGAGCGTAGTTCGTCATAAGTCGGGTTAGACCCGATTGGCACCGTTTACATCCGAGTTGCTTATCGACATAAGCCTCGTCGATCTCACTAGAGCGTTTGGAAATGTTTTGGGCTATTTTTGGATTTGGTCTTGGCTATTTTGGATTTGGTTTTGATTTTTTTTTGGGATGGTTTGATTTTCTGATTTTAGACCTCGTTCCGAGTTGTTAACTCATCATTTGACTTAGAATCATCATTTGGCCTCGAATTATTATACGGCCCCGTTTCGTTGATAACCTTGATAAAATCATCATTTGACCTCGAATCGGTATTCGACTTCGAATCGTCATTCAGCCTCGAATTGTTATTCGGCCTCATTTGGTTAGTAACCTTGTTGGAATTATCATTCCGCCTCCTTTCCTTAGTAACCTTGTTGATATTATCATTCCTCCTCGTTTCGTTAGTGATCTTGTTGGATTTGTCATTTAGCCTCACTTCGTTGGTAATCCTGTTACTGACACTTCTACCTCAAGCCTCGTTTCGAATCGATTGTTGTTAAACTTTCGAAACCATACCATGCACTCGATGTTGATTCGAATGACGATATCTAGTCTAAGTTGTTCATCCTTCTAAACCGGTAATGTTTTGTCGACGTTGCTTCGTCAACAGCTTTCGGTTAAGGTAGTACCTTACGTGCTATGGATGTTGTACCTTATCCTCTATTTAGGTATCCCTATCGATAACATTCTAACAACCTGTTTTAGTGAAGTTTTTCACCGAAGTTATCCTGTAGATGTTGTTCCGTCAATGTTGCTCTAACAACGTTGAACTCTCAGCATTGTTTTATCAACAATGGTCTGCTACGTCATACCACCGATTGTGGTATTACCTACGCGGTCCTATCAGTGTTGTATCTTACACTCCATCGATACGAAATTCTTTAGTAGACCTACTTAGAGCCGTTTACGTTCACTAGTATTTAGGATTTGATTTGATATCGATCGATAGTCGAACTTCTTTTGGGAATTAGGAATTTGGGTTCGAATATTGTGCCTTTCTGCGTTAGGTATTAAATGCACTAATGAGTCAACCGACTGATTGACGTTAGTAATCTGTTGGAATCTCTCCTAACATGTAAATGGAACGACATTGACGGGATTACATTATCTATCTTAGTTAGCCAAAACACATGGACTAGATATGTCATATTGTAATAGATGTAATGTGTTAGGCTATAAATACCCCTCCATTCTTTCACGGAGGGGTAAGACTCTTTGTGTAACTTCATCTTTTATCATAATAAAACACATAGTATTTCCCTTCTCTCTCTAGTTTCTCTCACTAACTTGAAGATGATGTTCTTTCATCTTCCTAGACCTCCCGATTCAGTATATCAACCATAAAAACGATCCTACAAGTGGTATCATGAGCAAGGATGGTTTTAGTTATGGTTGATTTTGGTTATGTTTTCGTGTCAAAATCTTGTTTTAAAATCTGTTTTTTAACTAAGTCTTAATCTTTCACATATACTTTTGTGTTTAACAGATTTTTTACAAGCTTTTTAATATGTATCTTATGGTTAGTGTGCAAAAAATCTGTTTTGTATCATTTTTTTGGTCCAAACAGTTTTTTATGCCTTTATTGTACCATTTCGTGAATATTTTGTGGTCAAGTGTTCATATCCATGATCAAAGTGGGTCTAAACAGAGGTCTTTATACCATTTTTTTGGGTTTATGATGATGGTCGGATTCTTTGGTCGGAAAACATGGCCGGAAAAAGTCAAAGAGGGTCAAAACCCCTTTTTTACGCCTAAGGATTCATCAACAGACTTGTTTACGAGTAACTTGGAAAGTTACTCGTAAGGACCCATCTTTACGCGTAAGAAAACTTTACGAGTAAGTCTTTTTTAGGCGTAAGTCTAGCTTTACGCCTAAGCAAAGCTTACAAGTAAGGTTCTTTTATGTTTACACTTGAGACCTTTCTTACGCGTAAGATTTTCGACCAAGACTTTACGCTTAAGGTTAAGTAGAAGAAGAATACAGAAATTTTTTTATGCGTAAGGTTGACTTAATCTTATGCGTTAACTTCATACTGACCACAAGAACTTGACCTACAATCACAAATACCATCGACTATCTTGACTTCAGTCTAGTTCTAACATCATCAATCCTGAATATGAAATAGAACGAAAACACAAGACGTCACTATGGGACATCATCAGTTCAAACATCTTGTCTCAACACTACTCATAACCAAAACAGTCTAGTACCAAACCCATCATCATTCATAATGAAGACAACAAATCTAATCAACTCCACTATCCTAGACTCATCTCAACCTTTCTCGACTCAAACAGAAACAAGGACATAAATGGATCTCATATTCATTCTTCGTGTCATTTTTATTTCAATTAATAAATGATGACTCAAAGGTCATAAACACGAATGATATCTTCATAGAACCGAATCTAATTGCCAACATTAGATCTCAGTTTTTATCCTTTTTGGTACTCGAAATCGTCCAAAGACAAAAACCATAAAGATAAAAAAAATCATAGATCTATAAAGAAGCTTGACTTCTTTTGTTTGATATTTGAATATAAAGAGAGTATTATAAAAATGTTGTTATATACTTTCTTTGATTCGTTAACTGAAACAAAATCATAATAAACACCTACCTTTGATCTCATCACAAGACCTTGATGCCGCATACCTAGATATTAAATGTAAAAACTACTTTGAAAATCATGATTGGTACATGATTCGTACGGTGTGAGCAGAAAGACTTCTAATTGGAGTTCTTTAATATTAGGTGTATAAGAGTTGTAATCAAATGGGATGTTTGTTTAGTGATCTTGTTCGGATAACGATGTGATGAGATCTGAGTTTTTTTGTTTGGAGAGTGAAAAGGTATGGTGGTAGGCGTATTTGTTTTTGAGGTTCTGTGGATTAGGGTTTGACTGAAATATTGAGAGGATGGAGGTGGATCTAAATGTTATTAGGGTTAGGAGTAACAAAAATGAGATTAGGGTTAAAAGTGTTTGATTTATACCCGTATCATTAGGGATAGGGTGAGTTGGGCTTCTTTGGGCCTTATCCGCTCATTACTTGGATCAGGGTGTTCATATTTCTTTGGGACTGGTCTTGTAATCTCTTGGGCCGAGGTTTTGTGAATTTTATTGGGCGTCAAGTGTGTTTTTGGACGGGTTGCAATGCTATATCAAGTTGGACTGGGCCTAGGTTTCTATCCGAAAAATTATACTAATATTTTTTGAGCTGAAATTTTATTATTCAAATGTATTTTAATACATTGAGATAATTATTGGTTTAATTCTTTGGCGAAAAGGAGTGGTATTTTGGTAATGATAAAATTTTCATGAGGATACATTTTTGACAAGATCGGGAAACCATTATCAAATTTATTTAAACCGTTAATGAAACCATTATTTATTTGAGGTTGAAGTGGGATATCACAGGTGCGTGTACTTAGTATCTAAAGATATCGGGGTTGGTTGGATGCATGATTCTTCGAGATCCTTGTTCGAGCTTTAACCATTACGAATGACAAAGACTTGCGTTGTCTAGCTATACCTGATGTAAGGAGTTACGTTGTTGTGCTCACAAAGTATAGCTATCACTTTTAAGGAGTTACGTTGTTGTGCTTAAGTGTCACAAAAAGTTGTGGATAATTCGAGAAACTTTAAGCTTACCCCTTTTCGATCCGGTTAATTAACCCGGTAAGGAAAAGGGTTCTTCGTCTGACAATAGTGCAAGTTTAAGTCACAAGTTCGGGTTATTTTACTTCAGTCTCAAGTTCGTCATATTGGGTTTTTCTCCATCAGTAGTCACTACAAAAATCCGTCAGAATGATATTGGGGTCGGTAAAGAGTTAGCTGAGAAGAGTATTAACGAGTAGAGAAGTTTTATCAGCAGTTGATTCTCACGTGATATTTATGGTACTTCACATTTGTTTGATTAAATGGACATATATGGTTTCGCTGTCTCCAATTCATCATCAACATACATGGTGTATGATTTTGATTAATTGAAAACATCGGGGGGAAGAGAGTGTTGTCGCCTCTGTTTATTTTATTTTTTTTCGAAAACCCGTTTCCCTTCATGAATTTCTTTGACTTTTTTTCGAATCTAACCTACATAATCATTGCTCTCCTTCGGAGTAGTAATTTCTGCCTCTAAACTAGATATCATGCTAAGTCAACCGACTAATTGCTGGTAGCAATCAACACTTTCTAACGGAGTCGTACTCTGAACTCTGAACTTCCTAGACTTCCCGTCCAGTAGAGATTCCATACCTAACAAAAATCTTGAAATCCTAAGGAGTAACCTGAACCGCGTTCCTTGGGACAACCACCTAATCTATCTCTCGTCCTTCGAGAAACAACTGCTATCCTTTCGGTCCTCTTAACCGATCGATAAGCTACGCCGTAGACAAAACCTTGGAAGTAGATCCACGCCTTTACCCGAGTAGTTGTTGGTAGTCCTACCCAACCTGATCACCTCCCGCTATTCAACAAGATGGAAAGTACAGACGACCTTGCTCGTCCCTCTCCCATAGTTATAGCAGTAATAGAGAATCCCTCTATCTTCTTTTAAGGAGGTGAGAGAGTACTCATTCCTCTCCCTCTGGTAGAGTGGCTTGGCTCCTATGAGATAGTCCTCACTTTCGAACTCTAGCTCCTTACCTTCTTTCCACTATGGAACTCCAATTGAAAATGGGAATCCCCCTGGTCCGTGTTCTCTATCTAAGATTCATTATGTTAGTACACATCTGAGTCTTCTTTCTCAACCTTCAACTCCCTCCGATCCTCTTTATGGAGGAAGTGCGATCTGGAAGCCTGAGTTAAACAAATAGAATTCTTCTTACGTAAAAAAGATCGTGTGCATTAGGAAGTGTTGATTTCTATCCTTTTTGCATCGTGGCAATCGCCACACACCCACGTTTAGTCTATCACTTCCTAGAGCCGAGAGAACAGATCTGTATATGCTTACAGTGTATCACCTCCAGACTGATGGCCGAAGTAAAGAAACCATTCGAACGTTAGTAGAACACATCGCGTGCCTATCAAGTTGCAACGGTTGGAATAGACACCTTCCGTTGGCCAAATTCTCTTATAGAAATCTCTTAAGTCTGGCAATGGTTGGGATAGACACCTTCCGTTGGCGAAAATCTCCTATAGCCTTGCCTAACACCTTAGTACCTCAAAGGCACCGTAAGAGACCCTATATGGACGTAAGTGTTGGTTCCGATTGTTGGGTAGAAATGGAAATAACCAACTTACCGACCCCAAACCTATTTGAGAAGTTGTCGAGGAAGACCGTTCTAAGTTGAGATGGATATGCAAGCTACTCGCAAACCATTAGGAGACACAGACAACGTAAACCTCTTGACTTCCCGGATATGACCTAGGTTAAGCTATGAGATTCACCATAAGAATGAGTGAAGCATTTGGTAAACGTGAAAGCTTAATCCTCGCTATATCAATCTTTAAGAAACCCTTGCTATAGTTAGACCAGTAGCTCAGAGCCTCGAGCTACCATCAAGACTCAGTAGTGATCCCAACATTTCGTGCGTAGTAGGAAGAAATGACTTGCCGATGAGGCAGTTGTTATTCCTCTGAGGAATCCAAATCTTTGAGCATTTAAACTGTGTTGATCTATTGAAATCGTAGACCATGAAGTCAGACAACTTTAGTAAGTCGCATCCTTATCGAAGAAGTTCGTCAAAACTCGCAGTAAGATCCTAGATTCACGTAGGGAATGTGAAGAAAAATCCTCATGCGTATGCACTCACCTCTTCTAGAACTTAACGCGTAACTTGAATTGAATCGCGAGGACGCAATTCCTTTTAAGGAGGTGAGGCTGTGATAACTCGTAATTTCCTCAATGCGTCGTAAACGAAGAAACAACAATTAGAGCAACCGTTCCATTGGCGTAATTCCTGAGTCACGAATCCTTCGTTTGCTAGCTCAAATGAATTACGAACCTAATATATCGAAATATTTAGAAAGTTACATGACTAGTCCTTGTGAATATTACCCCGCCGCGCTCCTAAGTTTTGATTGTACAAGAATGGTCCCTCCTGGGACTATATATACTCCCACCCTTTCCCACTCTCTCATTTTTATCATTTCCTTTCTCTCTCTACAAACACACACAACACAATTCTTTCTCTCTCTCTCTCTCTAGTCATAATATCCGGCCACCCAAACTAGGGTTCCGGCGCAGCTACATTTTCCGGCCAACTTTCAGGCCACCACCAATATTTACACCGCTTACCAAGATGACAGATCAGACTATGGTGAATCCGTTTCTGCAACCCACGCACCCTCAAACACCCCAACGCGCCCTAGATCTCAAATCTAAGATTCGGATAACTAGGGTTTTGTTGTTAAACAATTGTCAAGGGTTCAAGTGGTCACGATTCGTACTTGTGAAGACACCACCGACTCCTCTCGTCTCTTTTCCTCTCGGTAAAGCCTAACAGTTTCATATATTGTTGTTTTTAATATTTATACCGATTATATATTTATATATAAATGTTTATGGTTGTCGTGGATATACAAGTGTTAAAACAAGATCTATAAATGTTTTTGACAAACCGTTCATGTGGTAGTAACTCATATTGTGGTGGTCTTAGTGTGATTGGAAACTGGTTGGGGTAAACACGACTAGGGTTTTCAAATCGTGAACTATGGTGTTCACAGGATGGTGTAGAATTGCTTACTAATCTTATTTTGAATCTCGGGTTTGATTTTGTATGTCGGCATAACAGTTAGTAGTAGTGTGACATTTTGTGGTATAACACGTGATTTGAAATGAGTTTTAATTGATTCGGTGTGATGATTAAATGAGATAAAAATACTTAGTAACTAGTTCATGTGGTAAAAAGATGTATACGAGGATTGGGTTGTTTGTGATGGTTGTTTTGTGTCGAGTTGACTCGGTGAGTCGAGTTGACTCAGCCGGGGTCAAGATTGGACTCAAGTCAGTATGGTATGAGTCAAACTCAATGGTTGACCCAGTCGGGTCGGGTCAGAAATGGTAAACTCATCTTGGATAATCTTTACCTGCTCCATTGTTCGACCGTCTACCGGTTCTTAGCCTTCAGGCAGTCTGGGTGTAGCATCAACCAATTTGCTAAACCATTCATATTCCTCAGTGTCGTTTTCATCCAACCATGAGACGATAGAACCTTGCTTTTTCTTCTTGGTTCGTGAGGATGATTCTGGTTGAGGTGATGGTCGAGGTGATGGTTGTTGCTGGGGCTCAGGAATGTCAAGATCCTCACCACCGGTATAAGTGAAGTGATCACCGATTTTCTGCAGTGGTGGTGGAGAGTCTGCATCCCGAGGTTTGTCAGATGAGGGAGGTCGTTGAGTAGCTTGTCTTGTGGGTGTAGTGGTGGTCTTAGGAGGTGGTGGTGGCATGGATGATGATGACCCGCCGGTCTTCTACTGACGTTTAGCATTCGGATCTTGATCCTTGTCATCATCATCTCTTTGGTCACTTATCCAGACCAGCAGCTTCCTTGCATGATTTTCTTAGTTGATGTGCTAGAAGTGCGTCATAAAACTTCGATTCATCAAGAGTGAATGATGAAACCTGTAGGGACATCTGAAATACCAACTGTGAGATCAGATCATCTTCACTGACGACTGGAGGCTGTACTGGTCGGGTTTGCATGACTACCGGTGTAGTTGTAATCACCTGCTTGACCAGTGTCTTGAGCGTTGGATAGAATTGATTCTTGAACATCTCTTTGGTGACACCAGGGACCATGTTGAGAAGAAAGTGATGAGTGTAGTTCTGAATTTGTTCATTCATTTCTCCTTGAACATCCCTGGTGAGAAATACCTTGATCTGTTCTCTTTCTCCCTCGAACTGGTCCATCTGTTGTGAAAGCTCGATGACCTTGTCAGCCAGCATGTTCAATCTTGTTTCTTGAAGACTTTGTTTGCGTTTTCTAGATTAAAGAAATGCTTTCTAGATCTTAGCTTTGGTGCGAGATGCCCAAGTATCGGATTTCTTCTTGATTGATTTGGTAGATGATTTTGTTATTTCTTTTGATGGTGGTTGTGATGAGTGAGAAGATGATTCGGTTTTGGAGGTTTTAAGGGGTGGTTCTGAAGATTGCTCAGGGTTGTGTTCAGGGTTTTCTAGAATATAAGCATCAGTTTTTCTTAGAATGCAATCCTCTTCCGCCTTCTTAGCAGCTTCTTCTACAGCCCTTTCGTTTTCCGCTTCCAAAACATCTTTCTCAGTGATTCTCTCATCAGTATCTTTGTCGTCCTCTCCATGATCGACCATTTCTTCATCCTCCTGCTGCTTTTCATCTGCAGATTCCTTGGTGGTGGCATATATTCCTTTACCGGGTTGATTAACCGGATCAGGAACAGATGTGGAGAGAACACCACCGCTGGAACCTACATGTCCTTGAATTTGTTGGAGAGTAAATTCAGCAGCCTGGTGTTCAAGTCTCTTCTGCTTCAGTGTTTTTCAAAATTGCTCATCTTCATCCATTGAGTCATACTATTTAGCATCATATTCCTGTTCATCCATAGGCTTCTTCCCTTTGTCTGTCTTAGTCTTTTTATCTAGGGAGTCGTACTCTTTGATGCCATGGAAGAGGTCCTCAAGTGAAGAACTATCGGCCTTGTCCTCTTTCCCTTGTTTAATGGTTGTGTCTTCTATACGCTCCTCAGAGTAAATTGTGACCTCATCAGACTCGGTTGCAGAGTCATCATCTTGTTGAGATGACAGCTCGGGTGAAGGCTCCTTCTTGACAATGTTAGCTGGAATCCTTCTCTTATATGTCCTTGAAGATTTCTTGGACTTAGTCTGTGTACTTCCAGCACTTCTAGCTTTGCGTGCTCTGGTTTTGGTTTTGGGAGCTATTGTCTCATCTAAGAAACCAACTTTCTTCACCTTGACTGCCTCAGTGTAGTAAATGTATGAGGTGGCAGCTTTGACCTTGTCGGTGAGTAAGCAGTCCGGAAGAACAACACCTTGCTTGCGGGTGGTTGTCTTCTTGACCCTTACTTCCTTCAGTGTAGGCTCATTGTTCATGGTGTGTTTGTTGGGGTCGTCAAGGCGCTTTGGAATGTCTTCGTGTTTCCTGAGGATGTTCTGGATGATCAGCTTGGTGAAACGAACGAAGGGAATCCTAGGTCCTTGCTTCTTTAGATGTTGCATCATATCCTCCCAGATGAGGCTAGCGAAGTCAATGTGGTGTACATGAACAAATCCCCAGAATATCTGCAGATGCATCTGTTTTAGATGTTCATGGCCGCTATCCCTTCCTGAGACAGACTTGGCGACAATTAAGTAGATGGTTCTCCAAGGTTGAGGGATATTCTTGACATCGAATCTTGAATGGGTGGAAGTTACCCCAGAAGCCTCATCATACCCAATATTTAACATGAATTCCAGAATCCCATCTTCATCAGGAATGTTGACATAATCAGATTCAGAGTTAATGGCTGGGAGTTGAAGAGCTGCACGAAGATCATCTACGGAGACCATGATCTCCTTTGTGTCTAGTTTAACCTTGACCACATGATCGTCGGCTGTCCTTTCCATGGTGTACCAGTATTGGTGCAAGTAGAAGTCCGGAATAGACGCTGATCTGGTAAGCATGGGTCTGAATGGATGATTCTGAAGGATGTCCACAGCAATTTTGCATGACGATTCAGCACAAGTGAAATTGTTGAAGTCGACACGGAGGTTGTTCTTGCCAATGATCGTGTCATAACTGGGTGGGAAGGTGTTTCCCATTGTGAGTTCAACTGGGGCATCGATGTTTCTTTATTGATAGCCATTTCGTGATCTGAAAGATATTTAGACAAAAGAACCAACATATTGAAACAGATTGTGTTAGTCTTAGATTGATTTATTGTCCAATTACTTGTTTTAAGTTATCATGTTTATGAATGTTACGGATACAAAGTCACTTCAGTCCAATTGTTTAATGTGATAAGTTACGAGAATGAATTAATTTTGAAGTTTTAAAATCCAAAGTCTCACTTAAACACATAACATATTAACTTTTGAGAGCTTATTAGTAACTTTTGATGTTATTGACTTAAGTGTAACAAGTAACAAGTTAGTCTACGCGTAACAGTTCAAAACAAGGTAGATAGTTGGCTTAAGCGTAAACAGGTGAACTTATGCGTAAAGAAGGAGCTTAGGCGTATGCGTAAGCTTAAGCGTAAGGGCAAGTCTTAGGCATAAGAAATTCTTACGCGTAAAACGAGTCCAAAGGCTTATGTGCTTATGCGTAAGCTTAATCAAAATGTTACGCGTAAGTTTTACTCGTAAGAGTAAAGCTTAGGCGTAAACATCCTAGTTTACGCATATCCTTCCAGCATACGCGTAGTCCCACTGTAGACCCCTTATGCGTAAGAGTTACGCGTAAGATTTCCCTTATGCGTAACCTTTACGCATAAAGGTATTCCTTATGAGAAATCAAGAACACCTTTTGTTTGATCTTTATGAGTAATCAACCTGAGATATCACAAACATGAAAACTTGATTACAAAGTAATCCTAATACTATCAGAAATACAAAACATGCACTATACAAAATTAGTTAAGCTTAAAATTGCTTAGGCGTAAAGCTTGCTTAAACCCTAAACCCTAGATCCTACGCTTAACAAATTCAACCATGGAATTCAATCAAGATTTGTTTCTGCATATTCCTAGATGTCTAAGGAGTGGATTAGAACAAATTTTAACACAAATAACCCACAAAATCAAAAGATTCAAACTATGCGAACCTAAGAACCCTAACTTTTCAATTCTTACAATTTGTTGTTTCTGGGTAAGATTGAGTGCTTAATTCATGTATCTAATCATGTTCTAACACAAACCTAGCCATCTAATTACACCAAAACATAAAACAAGAATTCTCCCAAATTGACACATGAACCCTAACTATCAAAATTGACCAATTAATGTTTCTGGGTTAAATTAGATGCTTGAAATGGATTTATCACAGTTTTAGAAATGTTTTAACACCAACCATTTCATGACAAAACTCACTTAGGCGTAATCTCATTCATACGCCTAGGCGTAAACTTTCAAAATCAAATATTTCAATTTTGAAGCGTTGGATTGAAAAGTTTTTCAAAACCATTGTTTAACAACATGATCAAAACATTTTGGTACTTACAGATTTTGAAGTGGATGAACGGATTTGAACAACGATTATGGATCGTTGGGTCTTGGTTGGTTTTGAAATAAATGCTAAGAGTGAATGCATTGAATGAGGTAGATGGGAGTTTTTGTTTAACATTACTTTTCAAAAATGACAAAATCAGTTCCTCAACCTCAAACATTATCAACCAAGACCCATTAACTTCCGTTTTGGTTAGACAAAACACACTTTAGGCAAGAAACTTAACGATACCCCCTCTCGACTATTGAAATAGTGAAATTTATACGCATTTGAGTCCGAGGAGGGTATATTACAAGATAATTTTCCACCATTTAAATTGAAACAACATATTTTAGGTAACATGCGAGTATAAGGTTTTATAAAACTGAAAAATATTTACTTTCTCCCCCTCAACACTTGTTTGGAAAAAAATGGTGAAATGTTTAATGGAACACTGTGTTGATGGAAGTTTTGTACTTGCGATGTTTGGTTTTCAGATAGAAGAATATTTTTGGATTTTATAAGATTTTATATTTTTGTATTTTTTTTTTGAAAAATATTTACAAAAGAGGTTTTGGTGTTTGACTTTTCAAGAACGTTTTAAAAGTTCGTCCAGTTCTTCTAGAGTCAAACACCTCATACCAATACGGTAAATCAAATCAGTAAATCTTGCGGGAGGCAAGGGTTTAGTGAGAAGATCTGCCAATTTGTGTTCTGTATCTACAAAGTATAATTCAACAGTACCCTTTTCCACATGCTCTTTGATGAAATGATATCGAAGATCGATGTGCTTTGACTTTGAGTGTTGAACGGTGTTGCACGAGATCGCAATAGCAATTCAGTTGTCACAGTACTCCGGAATTATGTCAAATACATAACCATAGTCCTTGAGTTGTGTTCTCATCCAAATGACTTCAGCACAACACATAGACATGGCTACATATTCTGCTTTAGTTGACGACAACGATGTACAATCTTGTTTCTTCGATTGCCATGACACCAATTTATCACCAAGGAATTGTAAACCTCCTGAAGTACTTTTCCGTGAATCTAAGCATCCTGCATGGTCAGCGTCTGAAAAAGCTATTAGTTCAAAACCAGAATCCTTTGGATACCAGATCCCCAAGTTAATGGTTCCCTTGACGTATCGGAGGATTCTTTTAGCCTCAGAGAGGTGTCTTTCAGTTGGCCTTGACTGATAACGGGAGCAAAGATATACAGAAAATACAATGTCGGGTCTACTGGCTGTTAGATACATGAGAGACCCAATAATACTTCGGTATTTGGTAGGGTCAACCAATTTCCCATGTAAATCAGCATCCAGTTTGTTGGTATGTGCCATTGGTATTGCATAGGAGTCACAACTTTGCATTCCATATTTATTCAATATTTCAAGAGCATATTTGGACTGACTTAAGAAAATACTACGGGGTGATTGATGAACTTGTAGTCCTAAGAAGAACGTAAGTTCACCCATCATTGACATTTCAAAATTTGTTTTCATTAGATGTGAAAAAGCGTTTGAGTACTTTTGGTGGGTAGAACCAAAAATGATGTCATCATAAATCTGAACAATTAAAGTGTGTGCCCCATGATATTGAATAAACAATGTCGGGTCGACTGATCCTTTGATAAAATGATTAGCAAGGAGAAAGGATGACAACTTATCATACCACGCCCGAGGGGCTTGTTTGAGACCGAAGAGAGCCTTGTTCAGTTTGTAGATGTGATTAGGGAACTCTGGATCAACAAATCCTTCTGGTTGGCTAACATATACTGTTTCCTTCAGTTGACCATTCAGAAAAACAGTTTTGACATCCATCTGATATACAGTGATGTTCATGTGAGCCGCAAATGCCAGAAAAATCCGTACAGCCTCAAGTCTTCCTCCTAACGTTAAAGTCGTTGGTAGCAAGTGGATTTTCAAGAAAAATACTGACATGGATGGTAAAGTACACACCTATAAGGCTCGTATTGTAGCAAAGGGATTTACTCAAACCTTCGGGGTTGACTACGAAGAAACCTTTTCTCCTGTAGCAGACATTAGAGCCATTAGGATTCTTATAGCCATAGATGCGTACTATAACTATGAGATTTGGCATATGGATGTTAAAACAGCCTTCTTGAATGGTTGCCTAGAATAAGACATCTTTATAGCACAACCTGAGGGGTTTGTGAATCCAAAGTATCCAAAGCGTGTATGCAAGCTGAAAAGATCCATTTATGAACTAAAGCAAGCATCAAGGCAATGGAATAAAAGATTTGATGAGGAAATAAAGAAATTTGGTTTTACTCAATATCTTGATGAGCCATGTGTATACCAAAAGGCTAGTGGGAGTAATGTTACTTTTCTTATCCTATATGTTGATGACATATTGATTATGGGAAAACATATTCCAAGTTTACAAGATGTAAAATCCTGCCTTGGGAATTGTTTTGCTATGAAGGATTTGGGAGAGGCAGCATATATTCTTGGAATCATGATCTATAGAGATATATTTAGGCGGTTGATTGGACTTAGTCAAAGTGGTTACATTGACAAAATCTTGAAAAGATTTATAATGGAGAATTCCAAAAAGGGATATCTTCCAATGCAAGTAAGACTTGACTTGAATAGTACATAATGTGCTTCTACACCTTGTGAGGTGGCACGCATGAATAATGTTCCTTATGCCTCGGTTATAGGAACTATCATGTATGCAGTGAGATGCACAAGACCTGATGTGGCGTTTGCCCAGAATATTACCAGTCGGTTTTAGCATAATCTAGGTGAAATTCACTGGACTGCTGTTAAGAATATTCTCATGTAGCTAAGAGCTACTAGAGATATGTTTCTTATTTATGGTGGGAATCCTGATGCAGAGCTTAAAGTAACAGGTTACTGCAATGCCGGATATCACACAGATAAAGATGATACGAAGTCTCAGACGGGTTATGTCTTTGTCGTTAATGAAGGAGCAGTAGATTGGTAAAGTACCAAGCAGTCAACTACTGCCATATATTCAAAAGAAGCTGAGTACATAGCTGTGACGGAAGCTGTTTGGATTAGGAAATTTGTTTCAGGGCGAGGTGTTATGCCCTCAAATGAAAGACCTATGAAGATGTACTGTGACAATTATGGAGCAATCGTCATCGCCAATGAACCTGGAATTATGAAAGGCCCCAACCACTATCCTAGAAGATATTACTATGTTCGAGACAAATTGAAGTGGGTGAAGTTAATCTATTCACAGTTCACACATATGACAATCTAGATAATCCTTTTACAAAGACTTTAGCCAAGGCAAAGTTTACTCAACATGCTGAGAGCATAGGATTTCGTTTGGGTGATAGTCTCATGTAAATATGTGATTAGTATTTGGATAAGGGATGTTTAAAAAATTATTATTTTATAGTTAATTAAAGTACTGGGTATGTTTGTTTTCATTCTATAATAAGTTGTATCATGTATTTTCATGTTTATATCCATGAATGACTTATGATGTTCTAAATTGCTCATTGTCAATCAACTATATGGGAATATAGTTGAATTAAAACATATCTGAGGGATTGGTTAATATACTTTGTCTATTTAAGGAAAGTCCTACCATACTCACATGATGTTCAAAAGATTGCATATCAGACTATCCCAACTAACAAGATGTTACTTTATGGATCTTTGTCATTAAGTAAATCTTGTATATGATGGCATTATTTATCCTTAGACTTGAGACGCAATACGAACGGCGTGGGTGGATCCCATTTCTTGAAACTAGTCTACCGCTATTCGTAACTGCTAGTATAAGGGTTATTTTCATAAGTGTTGTGAAATTCACGGATTACACTTGTAGTAAAGACAAAAGTTTTTCATTCGAATTTGTTTTAAAAGTATAATACTACTGGTCCTCTCGTGGGATTGATCAGATGTTTGTATGGCCATACCCAAAAGAGATCCGGATACGTTTCGGTGATTTTGGTAATCTTGGTCAATCGATGAAACGAGAAACAGAATAGTTAAATTATGGAATGACTTAGATCCATATCCATATTTAACACAATATTTGAAACAAAAGGATAGTATATGATAAATCATTTATTATGCTTCATGAAATCACACTCTAGTAAATCCGGGGGCATTGGCGTGTTGCTAAACGCCTACCAATGTTATTACATTTATTGAAATATGTCCAAGTGGGAGCCGTTGGATTGTGAACATATTTCGTATATTTATGTCCGGAATGTACTAGAGCTTACGGGATCGCACATGTTACGTATGAGATTCAATTTATATAATTTATATATTATAGTAATATATTAATTATTAAATCATGAAAATAACTAACTAACGGTCGTTAAATAAATGTTTCTTAACGGGAGTTAGTTAACAGGCATTAAATGTTAAACTTGAGGACTAGAATATAACTAATAAGGACAATGATCTAGAATCCCCTCCTTATGCATATGTTCGACCAATTATGGGTTTCCAAAGAGGAATTCAAGTCTAACTTGGACTCCAAGATATCACACTATACATACAAACCTTGTGTTCATTGTTTGGTATCTCTTGGAAAACCCTAACTAGCTTTTCTTCTCTTATCTCTTACTTTTTTGTCTTAATCGACCGAATTACATAACCCACAAGGGTTGTGTGTTTGATCTTGAACGAAATCAAAGTGATTGGTTAGTTATAGGGATCCAAGAACTAGCACTCTAATTGAATTGCTAAATAATACGTGTGTGTGAGATCGTAGAGAAAACCTATTTAGTTTTTTTGTTGGTTTGTAGATCGACTTCTGCAAGAGACGATTTATATTAAACCTTAATTTAGGGTTTATTATGTTCTTGATCAAACCCTAATTGCATAACAAGATGCGTTTTAATTAAGTTAATTATTTGCACTATATTATTTTTTCGGTTACGTACTTGATAATACGTTAATATTATATGATAATATAATATTATATATTAATATTATATATTATCATATAATATAATGATAATAGTATGTTAACAAGGTACGTGATAATGATATGTTAATATTATATGATAATAGTTTTAATAACAAAGTGTTCGAGGTATACAACAAAATTATCCGTTTTATGGCTTCTACGAGCTTTAAAGTTAATAAAGCTTCTTAAAGTGGTAATGAAGTGAAAAATAAAAGCTTGTATAAATCAATGTTGCAAAAATCGTGAATTGGTAGTCGGGCGGTCGACCACCCTGCAGCGAGTAATCAGTCAAGTCGGGATTAATCGGATTGGCATTTCTTGCAATTTTTTGGTATTTCTGGAGACCAAACTAAAAATCTTAACCGATTCCAAGCCTCTTATGTTTCCAAACCTCAATAAAAGACTCCAATTCTGATTATGATGCATATTGTGCGTTATAAGTAAAATATACGATCCCCAAATCAAGTAGAATGCCTAAATTATTATTTTTTTAAAATGACCAATTTGCCCGATTCGGCCGATTTTTTACCGATTCGGCCGATTTTTGACCGATTCGGCCGATTAGGCCGATTTTTTGACTGCTTAGTGTCGATTTTTTTCCTAGGCCGATTTTTCGACTGATTTTCAAAAATCGACAAGGTACTCGCCCTATTAACGATTAATCGGCCGAGTTGACCGATTTTTGCAACATTGGTATAAATAATGAAAGGAAACTTATTATGAAGACCTATACGATGATGATGATTTTGTTGATCCTGGTTTGTCTAATGCTCAAATGCGGTTTGCTAATACCTTTGACATTAGTCTTCTTGGTCAACTTAGATAGCATTTGTAGTAAGTCTCATGAGTGTAGCATGCTATTTTTTATGATAGTTTATGTTTGAAGCAAAATTGGTGCGTTCTTTTCTCCTAGTTTTAGGCTGAGATGTAAAATCCGCTCACATTCGTTGTATTTGATTATTTTTTTAAAGTAATAAATTTATCTAGGAAACCCGGGAAAAGCAAAAACATGACATGTTTAATCATCAATCATTACACATCGAAGAACGACACACATCAACAACTTTTTTTTGAACAAAGGTTACATTTCATATCACACCTCACAAATGGAGGAAATTTGCACACAACATGTTACATCGAACATAAAGGGCAAAGTCGAAGCCGACTTGCCAAACAAAATACACGAGGCAACAAGTTAAGCCAAAAGAAAGCATACACCCTAATAGTTGTGACCGACCACAGCTACACCATACAAGGGTGGGGGGAATCACCAAAGTGAGCTTTAAGGAGACACAACCATACAAAGATGTAGCTTGACAAAAGTACACAAAGTACAGAAAACATACATAGAAAATAAAACCAAGCATCCTAAAAGGAGCCAGAGCAAAACCCAACAAATCTAGAATCAAAACCCAAGGCTACAGCAAGCTATCGATGGCGGACCACAACAGATCTGAGCAGACTGAACAGGTGGCGGCAGTGGCGAGTGATGACAGATCTGTGAGTAAGCCTTTTATTGAGGGAAAATAAAATACAAGAAAGATCCGGACGGCCGGTCGAAACCGACCGCCGGAGAAAAGGGATTGGATTTGGGTGGGTGAGTTTTAGTGAGAGGTTGGAGAGATGTGAGTTTTAGAGAGAGGTATTTTAACAAATTTGACACACATCAACAACTAATTATGTAAAAATTAGAAACAAATTGGTTAGGTAGAAAGGACGTTATGCACTAGTAGTCATGCTACATTATTTAGCACGCGAAATGACTAAACCCATGAAATGACAGATGAAGAAACACATAGAAATGATAGAGGTGACAACATCCTAATGTATTGAGACATACGGCTTGTTTACTATGTTATTTATAAATAATAGAAAAATGTGTTCATTCCAACCATTTGTATGCAGTATGCGTAAATAAGACTGATGAATATGACATTTTGCTTGAAAGAATTTCTTGTGTCCACATTCATATCACAAAAAGATCAAAAGCCTAATATCCTTTGCATTCATTATGTTTTTGGCTACTAAAATCATTTTTCAAGTTACTCCTGCAATTGAACATAGGACTAAAATTGATGGAAATGAGAAGTATTTAAGGCATAAGGGACTGATAAGAGTCCCATTTGAGATGGACGATATCTCAATAACAAGAAAGGAACTAAAAGGAATTTGAACAATTTTTTTCTTGTGTGTTTTAAATTCCATTTGCTACGTTCATATAAACTAGACGAGTACCCGTGCATAGCAACGAAATTTTATAGCGACAAATCGTTTAATGATAAAAAAAAATTTATAGGTTACAAACGAAAAATAATAAAAGTTTGAAAATTTGAGGATTAAACATAATGTTTTGAAACTCGGTTCGACTCGGGTGGTTCAACCGATTGAACCGTTCCGGTAAAAAAACGGGTCGATTTAAACCGAGTCAACCCAATGGATTGGGTCAAAAACGAGTCAAATTAAACCGGGCCAACCCGCTGGATTTGAAGCGTCCCGGGTCAACCCGGTTTTCAATGTGTATTAATAGTTTTCTTTTGAAATATATGTTTTCAACATTTCTTTTTTTAGTTTCAACTTTTCAATTTTACTTTTTTGTTTTTCCTTTATATATAATATAGCAGGGTACCAGCACGTTTCGGCGGCGGGTACCATGTGACGATTAACCGGATAAATAGATCTCGATGAGACCTAATTCCACCAGTTTGTATCGGTTTCAACGGGTCATCTCTGTTTCATTTTCGGATGGGTTTTATTGGTTAGTGGAACCGGTGGCGACACCGGTTCCTAGTTGAACACTTTGGTCCGGTCCGGTCTGGTTTTCAAACTATATATACCATCAACTTATTAGCTTGTATGAAGCTTTGTGTGTTTTATTAATTTGTATAATGTGTATAATAAAGTAATAACACGTACTTTTAATTTTAGGGTGTTTTAAAAATAACATTAATTAGTGTGTTTAAATATTTTATATTTTGGATTATGTTGTATCTTGTTTAAATTGTACATTGTGAAATTTTTATTGTACTTTTTAATAAAGAGTGTTTTAATTGGTTGTTTTTAATTTGATATGTATGCTTTTAATTGGTTGTAAAATGTGAATAAATTATTGTACTTTTAAGTATTTAGGTGTTTTAATAAGAGTATTAATTACACTATTCATTTCTCTCTCCTTTGATTTTCAAGATTTAACCATACACTCTTTATATGTAGTAGTATAGATAGCGAAACAAAATAACTACTAGATACTTAAGGAACAAAAACAAGAACATGGTAAAACCGTAAAACTTTAACAATAGTGATCCAATATGCAATCTTCAAACCGTAAAACTTTAGTAAGAGGTTATGTGTGTCTTCAAACCCAACGTTTGACTCAAACAACTCGTATAAGGGACAAGATTTTATTAATTTAGAACTACTTATATAATAGCAACATACTACAGTATGTTTCAAGGTTTTACCCACGTAGTAAACATGCAGAAGCTGCTCATCTAAGACACATTATATCGATATACAAGCCAGCTTCTATAGTTATTTTCAAGAACCATAAGATGGAAAACAGGTACATACGATTTGATAGAAAACCACTACTCGTTCATGTGCTGCAGCATCCAAGGGGGCAAGACTATTGATGGTTGAGCTTGTCCTGGAATTTTCTCTACTACTCCATCACCTCCTACCTGACATGGAGCACTGCATTGCATATACAGATGTGCATAAGTATATTTGAGAAACATCAAAGTGACTATCCCTTTTTGATAGACACTTTCAAACAATTATAAGAAAACGAGTCGGTTCGGGTTGTATTTCTTCAAACGATTTAAATCGGCGGGAAAACCTGACCCCGTGCACCCCGGCCTTTTGGGTGCCAACGGACCCTTCCCAAAGAACCAATCCATGGGCAATGAGCATCCGTTCCAATGACTTTTAGCCAGGAGTTCGGATTATATTTTTTTTACATCCCGGTCAAACAAGTACATACAAACAAAATTCGCCTAAATGCTAACTGGTCAAATGCCGTCGCTTACCTCCAATTATATAACTATTTATAAAATATAGTTTTGTAAACGTATTTAGTTATTTGACACATTTACAAATTTTGAAAATATAGACATTGTGTTGGCCGGGTGGTCCAACCCATTTTAACCTATAGATAACACTGGTCTAGCTTCTTTTTTACATGAACTGATTTTCATCTGTTACCCAACAACCACATGTTTTGCCACCTCTAACGTTGGGGTTTCCATTGCACTATCATTAAAAACAGTTTCTTTTTTGGGATACAGGACTATGATAATTTTATTAATGAACATATCAATCAATTCATTTGGGCGTTTATTGATCACATGCATACTCAGATTACTAAATTTGTTATCTACTTCCCAGGAAGGCTTGGGGGATGAAGGCTAATATTTTGAGATAATAGTAAGTTTTTTAATCTGAATATTCGTAAATAGAATTAAGGGAGCTTGACGGTAACCTGATGTAGGGATCAAGATGAAGCATTTTATCGGGGTTTTGCTGCTCTACCAGAGGTTGCTGTGCTGCTAGGTCTTTCTCTACTTCCTTAACCTGCATAGTTTTTACAAGAAGATGAGCATGCACATACAGTTCTTATTAGTCCCATAAAAATTGCAACAGTTTTTAGTATGACTGACAAAATTTCAAAATTTTGTTTTACAAACTTTGAGGCTAAAATAATGTATATGCCTATTGATGTCTGTTTTACAACAACCGGAGTTACAAAGTGGTATGTTTTTAGAAATTTAATCAATAACGAAATGCTTCCATTTGAGCCATTTTTTTATTTTTATTTTCTATGAGATGAAGAGAATTATGATTTAAAATAGGGAAAACGTCATCTAATAGTAACCAAAATATATGACGGGAAGATATATTTACCTTTTTTGAGAGAACATTATTTTGATTCTGCAGTTCCTTGTCCTGTAGATTGTTAATTGTAGGATAATATTGCCAAGTTAATATTATGAGAGCCAATATAAAATCAAGAACATGCAGTGCTTCATCGCGACACATTTTACTATCTTTATATCATGTGAAATGAAAACAGTCATACCTTCTTTTGGAGTACCGAAATTGATTCAAACATCATCTGGTTCTGTGAAAAATAGAGCTTAGTTTAACACATTGCACAAAGGTATATGTTCTAAGCAATGCTATTATGAATTTGAAGGAACTACATTTGTACCTTTCTTAACCTGATATGTTTAAGAGCTGTGTCAATTTGATGCTCCAAATTCTGAAGCTCTTTGAGACTCAAGGAATCAAGGTCTTCTCCCTTGAGATGCCTATGAAGAGTAAACATGTAAACTTGATCTGAGCTCCATAGCACACATTAGCGAACGCCGTCCTTAACATGAATTATACACTAATAAAAGAATATGCTTTAACACGTTAATCTACTAGGGCAATACCTTTGTGTTTTCTGCAAAAGCTCAAATCTGCATTTCAGCTTGGCATGTTCCAAAGTCCACCTTCCCTGTAGTTTTGCGTATACCCCATAGTTATATTTTTAATGCAATACAAATGTAATCAACTTGATACGGAAAGAGATACTGTTTGAATAAAAGACAAGGCTCACATGTGATTCGTTATCAGTTGCCGTAAGCTGCCTTTCTGCATATGAGTATCTTTCATACCTCTCAAGGATCCTTTCCATGCTGTCGTCATAAATAATATAAAGAGTAAGTATACGACTACACATGCACTAGATGTTTTTGCATATGCTCACTTTTGAAACTGAAGAGGCTTATGTTGGAACTAATGATAGAATTAGTTTGTTAATAATAGTTAGAAGACCAAAAATAGTATTTATTATATTATTATGTAAAGTCTGTATTATCTAAATAGTTTATGGGCTGGTTTTAGAAAAGGTAGAAACCGTTTAAGATAGGTTACGACGTCCAAAAGTTGTGATGTTTACTTACTGAAACGTTGTATCCCTTTGATACTGAAGGCAATGGCTCATACAGTATATATAGGAACAATTCTGTAGACATTCAACAACAACAATCGATCATAATACAATTCTCAGTTCCATTATATTCAGGTTTATATCTTTCTGTTGCAAAACGTGTTTCTGTCCAAACCTTCTGTGAACAGTGACCGAACCTTATGGGGTTTACAAGCAGATTCTTCTTAGGAGAATCAAGCAAAGGGAAGAGAAGGAGTCCATGCAATCAACAGTGGTATCAGAGCCAAAGGTGTAATCAAAGGAATGACGAAGGCTCATAGGTCAAACGCAAATTGAACAACATACGTTTGAAGAAATTGCATGCAATCAACAACAAGATTGAAATTCCTAGAATCACAACAAGAGAAGCGAAACAAGGCAGAAAGATTGATGAATATAAGATGCTACAAGTGCAAAGAACAAGGACACTTTGTCAATAATTGTCTTGTATGGAAGAAAAAAGGAAAAGCCAAGATTATAGAAGAAGATATGCAGAATCTGCTGCAGAAAATCACCAACATACCATTGGAAAACTCAAGCCACTTGAACCTTATACCCAAGTTTATCGAGAAAGAATCGTGATTTCTGGAGACTACTTGGTATTAGGAATCGAAAATGGTTGTTGGAACGAATTCTGGTATGTTAATTCAACTATCTCAAAACATATGTCACCATCTAGACATCTTTTTTACAAAACAAATGAGTGTTTCTTTGTTGAAGAACACAAGTCCAATTTACTTTACATACATGGTATTGGTGGTATTGAATTAACAACCGAAGATACTAGTTACACAATTCCCTATGTCTCTTATGTACCCGAAATAAATATAAATGTTTTAAGCATGAAGCAGCTGATACTTCAAGGTTTTGAAGCCGAAATAATGGGTGACAAGTGCAATACTACTCATATGTTCAATCCCATTAATGGTAAAATAGAGAAAAAGAGTCAAAGTGAACGTATTGAAGATGGTCAAAGTGACCATGATCAGATTGAAGTTAATGGAGAAATGGTGTCTCTAAAGGTTCAGACAATTGAAGAATTCATATAATTCATGAAATTGATGAATATAGACAAGGTATCATACAAACACAAAGAGGTGTTTACAAGAAAGTTCAATGATACGCTTGAGTGGTTTCACAAGACAAAAGCAGGAAATAATTTGGAAGGAAAACTCCCACCAAAATTATTGAATGTTGAAATCTGCTTATTTGATTTTTATTAACTTGCTAACAATTGTAGAGGCTATGAAAAAATATCACAAGCAGGTGAATGGATAGAAATTGCAATGTACTATGGATTTCCAAGTTATGAAGATGAAGATCTCAAGAAGATTTTTTAAGACTACTTGCTACTCCCACATATCTACTACGAGTTTGCTAAAAACAAGATGCCGAACAAGTACACCGAAGGAATGGGTACTTTTGAAGATCAAGAAGATGGCGTGAAGTCGAACAAGTACACCGCTGGAATGGGTACTTTCGAGGATCAAGCAAATGGATTTGCTGATCGAGTTAGCACAACTGTTGCAGGTATGGATGTAGCAAACAAGCACGCCTCAAACAAAAAAGCTATTAAAATCAAGAAAGAAGACGATGGCCTTGCCATCATTTGAAGTGAAGCCTCTCGAAGATCAAGAACCACCTTATTATATCATTAGGGGGAAAATGTTGGAACTAATGATATAATTAGTTTGTTAATAATAGTTAGAGGACCAAATAGTATTTATTATATTATTATATAAAGTCTGTATTATCTAAATACTATATGAGCTGGGTTTTAGAAACGGTATAAACCGTTTAAGATAGGTTACAACGTCCAAAAGTTGTGACGTTTACTTACTGAAATGTTGTATCCCTTTGATACTGAAGGCAACGGTTCATACAGTATATATAGGAACAATTCTGTAAACATTCAATCACAACAATCGATCAATAATATATGTTCAATTCTTATATTCGACTTTTTTATCTTTCTGCTGCATAATTCGCTTCTGTCCCAAACCTTCTGTAAACACAAACTTCTGTGAACAATGCCGAACCTAATGGGGTTCACAAACAGATTCGTTGTCATGCAATCAACAACTTAGAGATATACCATAATGCAGATATTAGAGGAAACTAAAACAGAAAAGGAAGATAAACATTAATAGAGCAACAAATATCTAACAAACTTGATGTTTGTACTGCAATTAAGTTTGACGAGAAACAACCGAGAAGCTTAAAAAAGATACAATTTATTCCAAGCAATTAAGGTTAAATGAGACACAGTAACATGTAAATAACCAAGTTCTTGTTTGTACCGCTCAAAGTCTTTTCAATAAGAAGAACATATGCTTAACATAACTTTTTCTAGCGTAAAAAAGTAGAAGTTTAGGAACCAATATCTGTGCAACCTGATATATAACTTTTACGAGAAACAAAGAAAAAAACCTACCGAGAAGCTTCAAAAATAAGAATGTGCCTTCCTTTAAAGAAAAGCTTAAACCTAAAACTGATCAGTGCCCCTAAGCTAGAAAAAATTAAGCACGACCAGATCCATGAAAGACAATTCCAGCAAACTTCAAACCAAATCCCCACCGTCTCGTAACTGATTAATAAGAAACAACGAACTATTTTGACGCAGAGCAAATCTATATGATACTATCATCCGATTAATAGCCTATTCCAATGTTTTTAAACAAAATTAAGTTGTATAGGTTACGAGAGTGAATTACTTTCTCACTGTACATTGCATGTTGACATGAGTTCATGATACAAACTCTTTGGTTAGGAGGGACATCATGTGCCAACTGTTAGCATTGGATTGCTTGTTTTTAACAGAGAAAAGTTTAAGTATATGATGGTGCAATCGGTAAACTGTCAGCACTAATATTGTTGGAAAGAAACCAACAAACCTTGTAAGCTATCACGAAATACTGACTCAAACTAATAAGACCCCAAACGTCACATTGTATTACATTGTACTGGTTAACGAATGAGCAAGGAAGAATATTACAAACTTGCATCCCCGTCATCTCTTTTTATAGAGATGAGGGGGGTAAGATCCTTATGGAATTCGAATTTCATTTACATGCTTCCCTTGTAAGCCAAGCAACTAATTTCCTAATCTATGTATAATCCTAAACTCTATTTTTACTAAATACAATTAAACCCATAATATTGTCTAAGTAACATATAAACCCTCCTAATTGTATAACTCTTGCGTTAGTGTTTATTTTTATGGTAAAGTTTTGCGGTACGGGTTATAGTTGTTGAAAACACGAGGGCCTTTTAGGCTTATACTTAATGTAGAGAGGAACACTTAGAGAACTTTTACAATGTAATTTTATTGCTTTTGCTTTTCTTGGTCCTCTTTAAATGCATCACCCTATAACTTATTTATACTATACTTCCATGGATCTTCTAACATAATCTAGATAATTCTTATTACATCATCATCGTTATCTAATCATCTAATTCTAGATAACTCCTACTAGATATTTCTATCACACTTTGCTACAATATTCTACACACTTCTATGGATATTTTTATGATCATTATTCGTCATTCTAGAATCTTCTTCATCATGGGATTGGGCTTTCATTGATAGTCCAATTTTTATTGGACTAAATCAAGTTTAGGATCCAATAATAGTCAAGGTTATAATTAATTTTAGTTCTAGGATCTGAAATAGACTAGAACTACCAGGTTAGAGTAAATCTGAAGGATCGATATAAATTCTGACTAGGAAAGCTGGTTTTGATGTTTATGTTGGAGATCGAGGAGATTGTATTGGTTATGCTGATACTTATGTTTCAAATCAATATTGCACATATATGCGATCGAAAGCCAAGTCCAGAACTTTACATGAGAATCTTTTACTTGTAACTTCAATGAATAACCATTGGATTTACTTTTATTTGAAAACGGGAATAGTGAGATTAATAGATTAGCTCTTATGTAAGTCACAGTTTTGATTAAAGTAAATCAAGAGGCCATGGTACCAACCTGTGTAAGCAAGATTGTACGTACATCAATGCATGGAGTTTTATGTTTAACCAGAAACACATATCAACCTGAAGAGCTTATTCACTCCTAGCGTCTCTTACAATAGTGAATCTATTCTAATTAACAGAAATTAATACGATGATTCATGATTGATATGACTTAGGATATATATGTTTTAAGTTCAGTATTTAAACAATAGTATTTCTGTTGATCTTAATCAGTGAGTCTCAAGCACAAGCTCATCATTATCTTTCACGTATTGTCTTCAAAGTAGGGCGTGTGGATCCGTCACCGTTGTCGGTTATCAATGTTTAGTGAAAAAATGTTTCTTTTACATAGCTTAGTATTATTATGTCTTATGCAAAGATTAGAAGAATACATGTTGTATATGATTGAGAGCTAATCGCCTCTATTTATATACAACTATATCAACATTAAATGTAGATCATAAAACCTAATACATGTAACATATTGAGTATGATAATTTGTCTAATACATATTTTGCATAGTCATGTGCTTCTTGATTGCTTACTAGGTATCTTAAAACATGTAACATATTGAGTATTATTTTCATACATAGCCCTCTTTAATGCAAATGGATTACACTTTAAACTCTTAACTTTTACTTAAAAGGTGATTAATAATTTATGCTGTTGAACATTTGACTTTTAGAGCTCATGGTACCCTACGTCAAGAGTTCCGTTTTTCCTCAAAAAGCAACGCCAAGGCGCGAGCTCCACACTGTGGCTCGTGTTTTCAAGTCATGCACCGTCCTGGCAAGCCGAAATAGTCCCCAAAAACGCATCCGGACGACGCCATGCACAGCGTGGTTCGCGTTTTTCCATCAAATGCTCCCTTTTTCACCTTTTTTTTCCTCTCTTTTTCGAAAGTTTGTGTTTGGTTTGTGATTTTATATATTTTTTTCCCGGTTGGTGAGTGTGAAATGATATATGAAGATAGAGGCGTAACGAATGAAGATGGGGGTTATAGATGAGAAAAAAATAGGGCAAAATGCTATCTTATATGTCCTATTTTGTGAAGGATGGACTGGACTTTTATGGGCCAAAATTTGTTGATGCTTATTAAGTGTACTGGGTTAAATGTAGGTTAATCCGAGTTTAGTTGTAGTGGTATTTGGCTAAATTTTTAATGTAATCTTTTTTATTAACGAAAATTTAATTTTAGTTAAATGTGTTATCATATTTAAATAAATGGGAAAAAATGTGGGTTCAAGGGTGCACGACAGCACCAGAATCTGGTATTATAGGAGAGAATGGTGTTTTTGATATTACGGTGAATTATGATGTTATGAGAAAAAATGTTGATATGCCAACACTTTTCTTATAACACGAACGGAACACTTCCTTGAATGGTACCTTATGCTCTTAGTGTGTCTAGTTTTGTTTTCTATATCTATTTTCAATATGCATATATGTTAAAGATTATATAAAGATCAAAAATATCATTACAATATTCGACTTAATATTAATATATGTTAGCTTAATAAATTTAGAAAATAATATTAACTTAATATATCGATATTTCAATTAATATATTTTCATCAAAACAACGTGTTAACTATTTATACATGCAAGTATTATGTAAAGGGTAAATGGGAATTTTTTTAGAAATATTATGGTATTGTTGTTTGGGGCATTTACATATATCCTCATATACACACCACTATGTATATATTTCCTCAAACTTTGCTTTAACAAGCTTGTACATCATGCATTAAAAATTTGTATTTGAAGAAATATGTAAATATTGGTGTGTATGTAAGGATGTATGTAAAATCCCCTTGTTGTTTTATAGCCACCGTAACAAGATAAAATATACAAATCTGCAGCAACGCGTGGCTAATAATGAATCTCATTAACTACAAGGCTGTGTCCTTAAAGGAGGTATTTCGTGTCATAGAAGGAGAGCAAAAATTAAGATTACAGGTCTTGTTAGTGCTAATTAATGAATAAAAAGCAATGGAAGACAACCTATATCAGCTTTTAGTTAAGGGACTCATCATATCCTCGAGTTATGATCCAACAACCACAGTTTTGATGAATGCACAAAATTAAAATGTGGTTTTCATTAGGTGAGGAGGTACATAGAAGTAGCCAACTCAACATCAGTTGTGTAACATTCAAGTAATTGTGTTTTCTTTTGTACACTCGACCATTACGTTATGTTAATACCTATTTGATACCCAGGACTGCTAGAACTCCACATCTGTTCTTCTCATTCATACTCAGTAGCCTCCATGAAATGTCACTTAGGTTGTGTTTGTTTTTTTAAAAGAGGCTCTTAACAGTCTCTGGATCTGAACCGTTCAGACGCGGTCAGACATTTTAGGCGTTCAGACCGTTTGTTTTTTTTTTTTCCACTTTCAGACGCGATCAGAAGCAGTAAGATCTTAATAGTCTAGACTTGAGAGGGGTGTCTTAATGCCTCTTGTTGACACAAAAATAACCAAAAAAAAAAAAAATTAGTACGAGCAAGCAAATGTGCGGTTCCAATATGAGTTTTTTTTCCGTTCAGATGCGGTCAGATTCAGACATTTACGCCTCAGATTCAGATTTAGATGTACGATTCAGATTCAGAGCCTCTTAAAAAACAAACAACACCTTAGAGCATTAGGTGTCGTGACTAGGTTCACCTCTTCATCACCGTCACATCACCTCCACATCACTATAACAAACCTCCACAACTACCCCCCCCCCCCCTTCCCCCACCACTCACAACAAACCTCAACTTACTCATTTGGGGCCCACCACTTACAACTTTATTTTTTTTATTCAAATTTCCAAATAAACAAAATTCATTTAATTAAAAAAAACATTATACAACACAATAAAAAATATACGAAACGTAAAATATACGGTAAAAAAACATGTGTACTTTCAAATTTAAACACAAATAAAATAAAAATATTAGTTTTACACATTTGAATTAAAAAAAATCAAAAAGCCCTTTTTTTTAAACGGTACAGTTTGAGCGGGATTATTTAAATTTAGATTCAAATTCAAATTCAAGACCAGACTCAAATTGGAGCGGGATGATTCAAATTCAAACTCAAATTCAAATTCAAATTCAAAATCATATATGCCTATATATACAAACCAGAAGTTGAAGTTACACACAACTCACGCACACAAAAATGTCTCGCAAAGATATTTCTCAACAATTCCCAAGTCCACCCACAACTGTCAGAAACTACAACACAATTACCAAGTCCACCACAACTGCCGGAAACTACATTTCCACAAGAAGTTGAAGTTTATTTAACTCCACCAGAAGACGTCTTTCCGGTTTTCCAACCGAAAAATGTATTTGTAAAAACTCCACCTCCTAACAGTCCACCTGTTAACACTCCACAGGTGGACCTCCAAAATAATTTGTTTGTGTTTAGTGAGGCTTATCTTCGTGAACTTGAGCAGGACGAGGAAAATCTTAGAGAGATTAGAGAAAACGAGGCACATGAGGAAGCTACTCATTTGGAACAGGAAGCCAGGGAAGCTGAATATCTTAGGCAGAACTGGTTTGATATCATGGAAGGAAAGTACTATGCTGGCGAGTTTAGATCATCTTCGAGTGAGGAGGGTTACAACTCAGATGATTCGTATTCTTAATTTGTTATTTCAATTAATTTGGTGGTAGTTTGTACTAAGCGTATTATGTATTTGCTATTTTTACTTTAATTTTAAATTAATTTAGTGTTTTAACATAAATGTTCAATATAATTTGTGTGTTTAATTTTATGTTTGCATTTTTTTTACATATCATTTATGACAAAACAATTTGCATTTTTTTCCTCCAAAACACTTCATCATCCATTATACATTCATCTTCCATGTTTATATATATATATATATATATATATATATAGAGTTAGGATCAAATAAGAAGTAAAATTAAAATAAGAATGATAAGAAGAAACCACAACCACTCATTTCAGATGCACCTACAAAAATAGATGCATCTCCCCTTAAATTTTTCCATCCTATTTGAAATGTGTGGCTAGAAATTCTTCTTATTCTTCTTATTTTAGTTTTTCTTCTTACCGGATCTCTTTCCTATATATATATATATATATATATATATATATATATATATATATATATATATATATATATATATATATATATATATATATATATATATATATATATACACAACCTCTCGTCGTGCAGACGAAGAGTTGCTTGACGGCAAGCCACGGCGAAGAGGGGCGGTGTCATGGCGAGGTGTCGGCGAAGTGCCACATAGGCACGGCGAGGTGGAACGACAAGCGACACCTAGTCCTCTTAGAAACTTTAATTATGTCTTTACAACTCGATCCAATGAGGTTGTAAAAAATATTGGGAATTTCTATTGAAATAAATACACACTCCTGGCGTCTTAGACTTGCTCTCCTTCCCACACGTCAAAACTTAGACATCAAAGGAGTCGATCTACACTCTACATGGTTCCGGTGTGTGATGGAGACATAGAAACTTTGCAACACCTTTTTATAGAGTGCCCGGTTGCTGGCAAGTTATGGACTATGGTTTCAGCATAGTGGAACATTGGAGATTACCTCAATGACGTTTTAGGTTTAATATCATGGGGACACTCAATAAATCTGCCTTCATTCATTAAAGGATGCTTCGATGCGGTAATTTACACAACATTTGATCATACGAAGATATAGGAATAGAATTTGCTTTGATTCAAAACCTCCTAGGAAGGATGTATTATGTGAAGAAATATAGTTAATTACTATCTCACACTTTCTTTCATAGGAATATAAAAGCGAATCCTAATTGGTTAGATTGAATTTATGATCAAATGTATGCTTGTAAAAGCTTGTTTTAATAAGTTGAACTAACAACCGAAGTATATGTGCTAAAACTATTTGGTTTCTGTTTTTGCAGGACAAAGTATTAAGTTTATAATCATATGCTTCAACTATAAGCATTATTTCTACTTAGATTTCAAACATTACTCCTAGACTGTTCAAGGTTACGAGTACCCTGGTAGTCAATCTAAACATCGTATATTTTTTTCTCAAATTCCAAAAGTATTACAGTAAGTATTTAAATGTTGGAGTACTATAATTCGTACTTTTCTATGTTTTTTATTTATGGTGGATATGATTGCCACCTGCATATTTCATTATTAGCACGAATACCTTCATTGTTTCGTACTGTATATAGATGCAACATTACTATTTGGTGTTTAATGTTATATAGTAACCTTTCATTTCTGCTTATTGCCCCAATCATGTCATATAGCCTATTGGCGTAGAGTTCTCAAGTTAAAAAATTTGATCTATATCGTTTATTTAATCAAATCATATGTCGATTATTTGTTGAAAATCCCACTTTCTGTTCTTTTACCAACAGAATTTTATTAAAGGCACTATGTCAGAATTTGTTTACCAGATTTGTATTAAGACATGTTTGGTGGAGGGTTATAGAGGGTAAGGAATGAAAAAGATAATGAAAAAATATGGTTGGTGGAGTATAATGCAATGACTCATTACACAATAGTAGATAATGGGCTATTACCCGATAAATATTGAAGGGAATGCTTTTCTTTTCCTTTTTTTCCCCACTATTATTATTGCCTTTCCTTATGTATTAGGCTGGATCACAAGGAGGCTAGGTGAGTCACTCACTTTACACCTCAGCACCACGTTAGCTTTCTCTCTTCTCTCACTTTTCCTCACCCCCACTAACCTTTTTTGTGGGAAATGATACTAAATATTCACCTTTCATTAAAATACCTACTTTATACAAATATACCCACTAAATACCTCACACACACTCACATACAAAATAAAAAATAATAAAATATGAGAGAACTTAAGATGAGTCGTTCACCTTATTTTGTTTTGAGAACCTCCATTCGTGGGTGAGTGTACTAGGTGGGCAAGGTGATGCTGCGTGAGTTGGTTGCAAGGTGAGAGGCTCACCTGCCCCTTGCCGACCAGCCTTATATGTATGTAATTTTCTTAATTATACTTGTATACGAATATGATTATAAATAGTCCTTGTAACTTTCCATGAAAAAGTGTGCTTGAGTTTGTTCTAATAAAGTTTCACACAATTTCTCTACACTACACTCTTTCTAGTTCCTCTCTCTACAAACCAAAATAATGAAGTTTGGTTCTATTTTTCATTGTCGACTGCCCGATCCAGTATGATCTTGATACCAAAGGTCCTAACACACTAAGAGCACTGGGTACAGTGGTGCCAAATTCTCGTGCCAAGCTCGTGCCAAACTGCCACGTCAGCAGTTTTTGAGTTTGGCACCAGAAAGTGTTTGGCACCACATTTCTGGGGTATCCGTTGGCACCAGAATTTCTGGTGCCAAACTCAATTTTTTTATTTTTTATTTTTTTATAAAATTCAAAAACAATATATCCTAAAATTACTTTATTCATAAAAAAAAACATTACAAGAAATAAAAAAAACAATAAACTTAAAAAAACATAACATAATTATTCTTGTGAATATTTTGCCCGGATCCGTGCTTGTTGGGCCCTCAGGATTGCCGCGTTCATCGGATCGAGCGTGCTTGTGTCCATAGATAGCACCCGCATATCTTCGGCTATCCTTTGAGTTTCGATTAAATCGACCCTCGCTCGAGACTCCCGCTCAAGAACATCTTGCTTCATTTTTCGCTCCAACTCGTATTGTTTTTCCATCATTTGTGAAAACATTTCCGGGTTTGAACCGGAACTTGCGGTCGAGTTAGACGAACGTTGGCTCTTTGCGATCCGGTACACCCCGTCCGGCCTTGGCAATGCGTCGGGTCCAAAATGCTCGGGATCCTCTTCCGTAACCCGAAGACGATTACGTCTTGCATTTGTTGAGTCCGGATTTTTCCACTTATGCTTGTCCTTCAAAAACTTCCAAGCCGACGAATGTTTAAAATCGCCATGATATCGTTTGTACAAAGTGTGGCAACGTTCCATGAAATCCATATCGTTCTCCCCACTCATAACAGCCGTTTCATTCACAATCGAATTAAACTTCCCGACACAACGATTCATCGGAGTCCACTTTCCGGTAAGCATGTTCTTGGTACGAGTTACAAACTTTTGTTTTTTTGCTTCCTTGTTGTAAGCTTCCAAAACTTTATACCAAAACGTTTCATTACCTTGATCCGCACCGACTTTTGGATCCTCGGATACTTCAATGTAAGTTTGCGCCAAAAGTAGTTCTTCTTGGTCGGTCCATGCGTTACGCGATCGTTGCTGGGTCTCGGCTTCCTCTTCGGTTGTTGGTTGCTTTTTTTTCGTTTTCTTTGCCTTCGCCGGTTCCTTCATTTTTGTTTTTTTGGACGTGGGGGTCGGAATGACCGCTTCCTCTTCGGATTCGGATTCATCAACAAGGTGGAACGATTGGTGGGACGATCTTGGTTGTGATTCGTTTTGTTGTTGTTGTTGTTGCATTTTCCATTGAGAAAACATAGCGTATTCTTCGGGATTAACGCATGAGTTTTGTTGTTGGGATTCATTTTCTTGAAAAAATATTGAAGTTGAGATGTATTTGAAGTGTGTGTGAAGTGGTATAAGTGATAAGGTTTATATAGGATTTGAAAGTGGGTAAAAGTGGTAAAAAAGAGGTCAAAATATCAAAAAAACACAAAACTAGCCGTTTGCAACGGCTATATTTTTGAATCCAACGGCTACTTTTTCAAAAAGAAAAAAAAAAAAAAAAAAAAAAAAAAAAAAAAAAAAAAAAAAAAAACGTTGGCTGTTATGTTTGGCGCGAGAGTGTTTGGCGCGAGCGTGGTAATGGTGCGCCAAGCTTGGCGTCGCGCCAAACCCGTTGGCACCAAGCTTGGCACCACCGTACCTCCTGCTCTAACAATAGCTAGAAATTAGAATAGAAATATTTCAATATTAAAAAATATATTATTACCTGCTATTCTTTAAAAAAAATTAACGTTCTTGATAATCAAGTGTTATATATTATTATGCATATTAGACTTAGTTATAGTACGGGTTAAAGTGAAGTTTAGCACTTGTTGTATTCGAATTAGGAGATGATGTTCCCACGCTATATATACTGCATTGCATAGACGACTTGTTAAGTCTTATATACTTACAGGGGTTTAATAAAGCTTAAGTCACGAATTTACTCCACATACTTCATCACAAGATCGTCGTTCAAGATCTTCTTTAGAGCTTGTTTTAAGTCGTGGTATTGATAAGGCTTTTTACAAAGAGATAGGAAATAGGGGAAATTAGAAAAGATTTTTAGATTTTCAACATCTTCTCATGGAATAGCTTGGGCGTACACAGATTCATGATGCCTCTGATAGATCATAACCATCGTGGGGGGAGAAATGTATACATGTAGGAAGTTAGAGGTTTACAAGTCATGAAAAAAAGGCAATCGGCATATACACCATGGTTTGTTGATTTTTAACTCTGTTTGGATTTATCAGCTCAATGAAGAAGGGCTCTAGGCATATAACCATTGTTTGGTTGGTTTAAACTTGGTATTATCATTTCGGCTTTCGTGGATTGGTAGATGTGAAATATTTATCACAGTGAGAAGAATTTGTTAATATCAAATACCTAAAAAAACGTTTATCATTTTTAAGACAAAAGACAAAGAAGCTTGCATAGTGTGGTTTATCATATCTTCTACATTTTCAGTTTCGCCTAAAGACAAAAGATAGTTCAACTACATCAAGTTTCGAAGCTATTAGAGGGATTGTCAGTTTGGGGGTGAGCCGGTTCATAAACTTTAAATGTTTATTGAGTTTTTCTAACATTAAGAATAGAAACTAGAATAGAAAGATTTGCCATTTCTCTGCATTTAATCAAGTAGTTAAACACTTAACACCATTTGGCTGTGAGCATGTGATTACTTCGATTGAATAAAAATAGACTTTCCCAATAAAAGTAAAAGTAAGTAGTAACAAGTGATGAGTTGCAAAGTATATATGAGGTGACATAGTATATGTGTTTTCGTTCTCTCATTGGTTCCTTTCCTCATTCATGGGCCTTATTTGCAGTAAACTTAGCCTTAAAATCATAAACCCTAAAAATTCACATAAAATATTACTACTAGATTTTGACACTTGTGAGCATAATACCCCCACTATAGACCCACGAAAAAGAAAATAACTACTCTAATATAGTTGATCAAAACACTCCTTTCTAAAACTGTAGTTTGCATGAAAATATAAATACTATAGATAATTGTGTTGCTTTTTCCCTTGTAATTTGCGACATAAAAAATACTAATTAAATAGGACTCCTAACTCTTAAGCTTAGTCATAGGCGTAAAGTGATGAGAGTGATATTTCTTTTTTTGTATAAATTTTATTTTATACATTTATTATATTCAAAATTTGTTTTCACGTTTTAGTTTTTTACGCAGGGGGTTTCAAAATAATTTCAGTGTAAATATCTTTCATGTGTCATTTATATTTTATTAAAATCAAGTTTGTTGAAGCTTAAAGCATAAGAGATCTTAGAAAGAATGTTTGAAAATTATAAAATAGCTTATATCATATAGCCTTTTTATAGAAAACATGTATAATTATGATCTATTATTTTTTACATTATATTATCATGTATAATTGATAACTAATATATTACGTATCTGATTACATCATTTTAAAGCAATTTTGACAAAATAATCTTATTGAGAAACAAATTAGACGGATCACGTCTCCAAAATAATCCTAACAAACAAATTACGTGTGATTTTTCCAGAAGCAAATTTTAACACCAAAATAAAACTCCAAAAAAAGGGTTCGTCGAAAGTATATCGAAGTGACCGTCTACATTATGTTTATAGAGAATATTGATCCTATATTTGTTTCAACACTTGAAATATTTGAACTTTGATGCACTATACTTATCTCATACATATAATATAATATAATATCTAAAATTACAATTTTGTGCATAAAAATCCCAATCCGATTAATCCCCGATTAATCGCTAGGCCCTACCCGACAGCCTCACTAGCGTTTAGCGATTTTTACAACCTTGATTGACAGTATGATTTTGTAAATAGATAGATACATTCTATATAAAACGTTTTATTTTGGTTGAACTGATCGAAATACATCTGGTAGATACACATCTGGTAATAGTATATTGTAAAGTTTACTTTTTCATTAGTTTATTAATATTTAAAAAAAAAAAGAGAGGGGTAATTATTATTTAATGATGGTTTATTTAATAATAAAAATATTTAAAACAATAAAACATAATCATTAGATCTATAAGTATGTATGGTTCAAGTCAAAAGTGTGTATGAATCAAGTCAACCTTTCACATAAAATATTACTACTAGATTTTGACACTTGTGAGCATAGTACCCCCACTATAGACCCACGAAAAAGAAAATAACTACTCTAATATAGTTGATCAAAACACTCCTTTCTAAAACTGTAGTTTGCATGAAACTTACTTAGTTTCTATGTTTAGAAAAAGTTCAATATACAAGTCAGTAAAGTTATACTAGCATCAAAACCATGTTTCTAGATAGGGGTGTTTGGGATTGTTTTTTTAGCAGTAAATTCATTTTTGTGTTGTGATACAAATTGTTTAAATAATTAACTAAAAAACTAAACTAGTTACCAGATTATTTAGCCAAAAGAGTTACCAAACTTTTCAAGATATTTAATTTTAAAAAACAATTATAACATAAGTAACTTTAGTCATTTGATGTATTATATAAACATAAGAGCATACATGATGATAGTTATGCTAATTTATGATCATGTTAAAACAACGTATAGATCTGATTCATGCACTCGTTTATATGGCGATTTCTTCGATTTTAAATTAAGTTTCATATCAGTAGTATAACTTTTCAAAAATGGTATACGATTATGCAACAAATCATTCGTTTCGAGAGCGTAAAAAAGACTTACGAAGCATCCGTAGCAAACTCGCAGAGCTTTCCTTTGGCGGAGAAGACAACGAGTCCAACATCGGCATCGCATAAGACAGAAATCTCATGAGCTTTCTTCAACAAACCTGTTCTACGTTTTGAGAAAGTGACTTGACGATTTATTTTGTTTTCGATTCTTTTCAACGTCACCCGTCCCCTCCCCATTAAGATATAAGATTACAATTAGAATTCCTGCTGTACAAGCACAAACTGTAACCAGGTGGTTGAGGTGAAGGTGTGATTTGTTAAATATGTGGTAGAAGAAGGAAAAAAGTGACGTATACCTTTTTTCTTAGTTTAGAATATGTTGAGGGTGCTAGATTCACTACAACATTAATAATTGTTATTTGTGCACCTCGGCATTCATTCAATAACACCCCAATAAATAAAACACATTTTTTAACAATAACATTCTAGTAATAGCACTCAATAAATATTATTAATGCATGTGGGTCTCATAACACATAAAAAAAATTACACTCACTCACAAAAAAAAAGAAGAAAGAAAACAATAAAAAAGAACACCCAACAACGCTAATGGATGAAACCACGAAAGAGTACGAATCGCAATGGCATAAAAAATAGTGGAATATGGCATGCTGTTGGAGCCTTAAAAAAATGGGAAGTGATTTGCGCAGTTTAAAATTTAAGTGCACTCAAATATATAAGTGCAATAACCATCCTGTAATATATATACACATGTTTAATGCAATGATCCGAGTGTGCCAATTAAATTTTAAATTGTGTAAACCACCTCCTTTAAAAAAATTCCCTAATGGCCATGTGTACCGTAGTCCACCTGTACTATATTGGATGTTTCTGCTTTTGCTAGCTTATTATTGGCAAATTTCCATTCTTTTCTAAATATATCCAGCAAAAGTAAACATTCTTTCACATAAAATAAAACGTTACATGTATGGAAACAAGCAAACAAAATTATTATACCGTACTAGTACATGATACATTATGTGAGGAATTTTCATTTGCATACTCTTAATTTGGTGCTTACCAAGGGATAAATCCCCACCTTCTATTTGGATTGATCTAATGGCTGTAATTAATCTAAGATTAAATACTTTTAACCTATTTTTTACCCCCAATATATATACCGTTTTTTTTTTTTTTTTCCCTCATT